>APFE031306196.1:34079-95989 GCA_000404065.3 Pinus taeda
CTTACAAGGGTACCTTTTTATATTAAATGCATGCAACACTGTGCTGAGAGCTGGATAGGCTACAAGTTTAAATTTCCACTTTTATGGTTATCCGGGGAACAATATAAGGGTCAGTTTGGGTTATCTACTAAGGAGGAGGCAGTAGCATGGAGATAGATACAGACTGTCTTTGGTTTTAGAAAAAAGTTCGACGTCACCTCCTACAGCTATTGTCTCAGTAATTTACATTGTTCATCCCAGTACTCCGACTCAGATTCAGAGTAAAACATTGCATGGGGACATGCAATATCTTTAGTTGGGGGGGATGTTAGGACCCAGAATTGACCAATTTTGACCTTATATTTCCATCACAATATTATCCTTTTTAGTCATAAGTTATAAGCTTTGATCACACAATGACTTGATCACCCCAAGGTATGGAGTAACGTCCCGCATATCTATATGTTTAATTGTTCACTGCATATTCGTAAGTACCTTTGTATTTATCTTGGGAAAGCTAACTAAATTGCTAAGTAATTGTCTTAAGCCCGCAGGAATTATAACCTATAGTTGCTGTAACACCAGAAACAACAACTACGCAGTTGCTGCAACACCAGAAGCAGCAACTACGTAGTTGATATAGTCAGCAACAGAAATCACCTAAAGCAGGTATTTTGCATCAGCTGGGAATAACAACGACAACTATCTGAGGAACGCTGACGTGGCTGAATCAAGCAATTGTCCAAAGAACACAGTTACCAGGACTTAGAACCAGAATAGCACGGGGAATCGGCGAAAGGAATGTACGTATCCCAAGGAAGACGGTCGAAGAACAGTTACCAGCTGTGTAACAGCTAGAACCTAAACAAAGAATATATCGTCATATTGTTGCAACAACATCTCTGTAATTCTTATTTTTGATTAAACGGATCAACCAATTGAACCGTAACAATCTATCGTAATAGATGTCTCCTCTATAAAGAGGAGACATCTACATTAGTCAGGGGAGTCTGTAAGAGCATTTTTTAAGAGTATCAACAATTCTGAACTTTACTGTACTCGAATCTTTGACGGATGAATAGAAGAACGTTCTGAGTATTTAAGTTATTCTTCGCGTTCTGGGGAATCTTGTGAGAGGGACTGGGCCCACCTTCCTCACAAGATTCACCCATTTACTTTGCTGTCAAGTGTGTAAGTGTGTGATAGTTTCTTTTGCAGATACTCTGTTTTGGACTTTGTAGCATTACCTCTTGTGATTCTGTTTTGCTAGCACTCTGTTTTATTAAGTTATTCGAATTTATGCAAGCGTGTTTCACCGGTGAATCTGAGTGCAGTGTGTGTTAGAAATCTGATTCCAGGGGCAGGTGCTGAACGTCCTCATCTGGAGGATAGGGTCCTGATCCGCTGCCAACAGAGCATCTATTTCCTTGTTTCTTAGATCTGTAATTTTAATCAATTCTTTCTTTATCAGCACTGTGATAACCTAGTATAGGAACTAAGTATACTACAGCTTTCAATGCTTTTAGAATTTAAGTACAAACAGTACGCAGTAGCCTTTGGAATAAAAAGACTTTCCCAGGTTGACAATTAATGTGGTAGTTGATTTTTTAATTAATAAACAATTCAACTAGCCAACACGGGTGAAACCTTTTGTAATCTCGACGTAGTTAGGAATGATACGACGTAAAAAGTTTACTTTCCCTTGCAAACTATGGAGTAGACGAAGAGTCGAAGGAGGTGGTAACTTGACTATGGCTTCGACCTTTGAAGGATCGACACGAATGCCGGCTTTGGATACAACAAATCCCAGTAAATGACCCGTGTCTATACAAAAAACACACTTGTGCGGATTCAGCCTAATCCGATAATGCCTACATCTCATGAAAATTGCTCATAAATGAGTGAGATGGTCGGCTCTATGTAAAGAATGGGCAGGTAAATCATCGAGATAAGGCTGCACAATGTGCTTGATGTCATGAACGCAAAGACATAGCCCTTTTGAAATTTTCTCCGGGCGTCTTCATCAAATAGGTAACTTGCAATAAGCAAATGTCCCCATGGATCAAACATGAATTTCTTTTGGTTGTCGACAGGTAGAAAGTAATTGATTGTTAACCTGAAAAGCCATCCATAAAGGAGAAAAAGAGAAAATTTCATTGCTGGCACAATCATCGATAATTTGATCCGTATAGCGGTGTTGGATAAATCCTTGGACAAGCACGATTGATATCCCTATAGCAATAATGTATTTCTTATTGTCCCTTTGTTTTTTTAGTTAACTGGGAGACTTATCGATACCCCATCCATCGTAAGGTATTGGATAAATGAAACCTGCTTTAAGTATTTCAACTTTTGTTTTATGGTGCATCTTTTCGGGGTGTATCTGACGCAACCGTTGCCAAAGGGTTTAGCATCTGGTGGTTTTGATCTCATGAACAATGATTGAAGGATCAATTCCTGGCATTTCCTCATAGGACCAGGCAAACACGTCACAGAATTCTTGAAATAGGGCTTTATATGTTTTGACTTCAATGTCCGTACAAGAAGCACCTATGTGAATGTTTTCAACAATCCCAAGTTTGATCGAAATGTCGATAGGAACCGTTCGAGAAATATTGGCTAAATTTTGTTCAAAATCAGGATGTCTCAATGGATTCTACGTTCTTTGAGATATTCAGTAGTAAAAATAGAGGAAAAATCATTTTCAAAATGACCAATCTCAGGCAAAAACGAAGATCGGTGATGAAGATCTTCCCATGGTAATGCATCAACAGACAACAGTTCCCGAATTTGCTCATCGGTGTGAACGGTTTCAAAAAAGGTTGTTGAATCTGTGGTTGAGATTGAAAGTGATTTTCCATGGATCTCATTCACTAGATCAAGATTGGTTGAAATTGAGCCGGAAAACGACTGTATGGCCTGATAAGCAACTTCAAAGGGACTCAAAGGCATGGCATCACCAAAAGAGTCCACCTCGAAATTGAATGGAATGATCCAAGGATCGTCAAGAATAATGGATTCTGACGAAATCATATGAATAGTCGCAAAAGGAGATGGTACGTTGGGAGGAGGAAATGAAAAAGTTCCGAGTAAACCCGAATCTTTAACTAGTCCTACCCCAACATCTCTATAAGGGATAGTGGTTTTACCAACATGTTGAATACTCTCAGTAGAGGATGGGTCAGACGAAAAGTAATTTAACTGATCTATTGTAATGATCTTTCCATTATGTGGAAACTTAATAAGCTGAAAGACCGATGAAACAACAACAGTCATGGCGTAAGACCAGCTACGACCCAAAATAAGGTTGTAACCCAGAGGGGCATCAACTACCTCCACATCTAGATTAACAGTTTTTCCTTCAACCCCTATAGGTAAGTCCTGCAAAATGCCATAAAGATGAAACCCTTGGCCATCAAAGGCCTTCAGAATCGTCAGGGATTGATTAAGTGTAGGAGAACCAAGGGTTTTCCAACACTATATCGACATAATACACATTGAAGGTCCCTCATCAATCACAGTCCTAAAACAAGGTCTGTTTTGAAAAACACTGGAAATCTGGAAAGCCATTTGATGAGGTAAATGAGGTGTAATATTTTCTAAATCGAAGACTATGAGGTTTGAGTCCTGAAGATCAATAGCTCCTATAGCCGACTATAGCATTTTACGCTGTGCTGGACAAGATTGTAGCACCTCCAAAGCCGACATTGCAGAAGGGGAAACAACTAAATCTTCAACAATGTTATAGTTCTGAGCAGCTCTCGCATGTGGATTGAAAGCTGACTTTCGAAGTATACCCTTAGCGGGCGGTTTGATTACTAAGTCGGGATTAGGTTTCTCGATCTGTAGTGGATCGGAACTAGATGGAGTTGAGGTTGATGGATTGGAATTAGAAGATTCCACTTCCTTACCACCAATAGGACTCTTACTTCCATAATCTTGCAATCGTGTCGCAATCCTTACATGTGACATCATTAGTATGGGCTCTTCCGAGGCACTAGAGGAAGAACCTATCATCTTACTGTCTTGAATCGGAAAAGGATCCTTCAAAACAATAGGTGTTTGCGAACCTTTGACGATTTTCGCAACCTCAGCATGATGTGGACAATATCTTGTAAAATTCTCCTCATCATAGATGAGACAAGGATAGCGAGGTTTACGTTTCTCGTCAGTAGATTCTGGTTTATCGGATTTCTCGTTCGAGTTTTGCTTATTTTTCTTCTTGCCTTTCTTTTTACCGTTAGATTTTGATTTGGTCATAGATGACTCAATGACATGGACATCGACAGAAATTTCAGTTGAAGACTCTCCCTTCGGGGAATCTGGTAAAGTTATTATAGGAGAAGAATTCTTGGAGGATTTCTTCTTACTCTTGGTATTAACAGTACCAATCATACTGTCAGTGACATGAGACCCTGAGGGAGGTGCAGTTATTTGATTTTGTTTTGGAAGGATTTTCTCGTGTAAAGTACCTGACTGTGTATAAACTAAGTCAAGGTACTGAGCTTGAGCAATTACTTGCTCTTCGGTAACTACTCCTGCCTTGGCTACATCTTCAGTTATTTTAGGTAATAACGATTTTACAAACCATTCTGCCAAGATTTGGTCTGGGATAAAAACTTTCACTAAACGACATCAACGTCGCCATTCATGAATATGATCTGAAATATACGTGGACGTCGACTGTTTTAATGAAGTTAATAATTCCGTACCATTGTCATATCGGACTAGCAGCTGAAAATGAGTAAGGAAGGAAGTGGCTAACTGACTAAAATTGTAAAAAGAGCCTCGTGGAAACTCAATGTACCACTTGGCTGCAAGGCCAACCAAAGTGCGTTGAAAAAGACGAAGACAAATTGAATAATCTATAATGGAATTCGATGCACACCAGAGATGGTAAGTCATCACATGATTAGATGGATCTTCTCCTGACTTCCCCTCAAACTTTGGTATATCACTGGGCAACTTATTCGACATTGGTGGCCAAAACGAAAGATAATTAATGGGATCATTCGTAAGGTGCGACAAGTCAGGTAAATCCAAAGTTGCTATAAATGGTAACTGACGGTTCGGATCCCAAAAACTTGGGGTCATAAGACCAGCCCCAGGAGGAGGATATCTGGGATAACTTGGTATCGGATTTGCATTTGGGATATTATATCCTCCTGGAAAACCAGGATTAACCGGACCATACTGGGGTTGTTGAGGTTATTGATAAGTATACCTAGGGTACGGTTGATATTGATAACCCGGGTTCTGCACAACAGGGCCGAATTGGTACTGTCCCTGGTACGGTTGATAAGTAAATTGGGGTTGACTTGTGACAACCGTACTAGGCCCAGGTTGTCCTACAGGCATCGAAACCAGAGTCTGGATTGTAGGTCCGGACTGAGGTAAAGAGGCCCGAGGAGTTGATACAGGAGCAGTAGAAACTGGAGCTATTGATACTCCAGAAATAGGTGAGGTGGATTGAACAGAGGTCGTAGTAGTTGCAGCAGACGTTTGGGGCAGATTTCAAGGTGAACTAGGCCCAGACTGATGAGCTACCCCAGGTGTAGAAGTTTGAGTAGTAGGTTGGACAGGTTGCTGGGGTGAACTAGTAATCAAAGGCTATCCAGATTGAGATGACAACTGCACACTGGGTTGCGGAGTCTGTTGATCCCACACCATGTTCATTCCAGGGTATGGACCCATAACAGGTTGAACATATTGAGGACCAAAACTAGGTTGAGTGTAAGGTTGATAATTATACAGTACATTTCCCGGTCCTTGAACAAATGATTGACCTGAAGGTGGTTGAAAACCTTGAGGTTGGTATTGACCTTAACGTTGGTACTGACCTTGAGGCTGGTACTGACCTTGCGGTTGGTACTGACCTTGAGGTTGGTACTGAACTTGAGGCACATATTGATACTGGGGTTGACCTTGAGGTACATATTGCTAATGGGGTTGACCTTGAGGAAAATATTGTCCCGTAGGGATGTACTGTCCTTGAGGTTTCCCCCCAGGCGGTAATGGACTACCTTGAGGTTGCCCCCCAGGCGGTATTTGAGTACCTTGCGGCTGCCCCCCAGGCAGTATCGAACTACCTTGAGGTTGCAGATTAGGAGTAGTACCAGACATCATAAGAATCTCTTCGACACTTAATGGTTTAGTTCTGTTATTACCAGGAGATACTACATATTCGATGGGTTGAGGAGATGCTCTTGAAAATGTACCAGATAAAGACTGATACCCAGGAGGAACAGAAGGACTGCCATGTAAAAAAGTTTCTAACGTCTGAGAAAACAAGGATGACTGTCGCGACATATTCAAAGGAGGATAATAACATTTGGGTGTTGGATGGAAAGGAAATCGAGGTGGTGAAGATGCGAGACCTGGATTTTCTAAAAAATTAGTCAACGAAATATACCAAGCGTCACCTCTAATGGGACTGTAGAAAATGGATTCACGCTCTCTAAGTTCGATAGCTGGTTGATTTTTAGGGATGCTTATACCTTCATTTGGACTTACAATTTCTTCTATGGAAATGAGTCCAGAAGGAAGATTCTCGGTAATGATATTTTCTACCCTAGGTGAACTAGGACCACTAGAAGCAGGAGAAGCAAATCCCGAAGATGGAGTAGCAGCAGGTTCAGTTTCAGGTTCAGATATTTCAGGTTCTTCGGCTAATGAACTAGTAGGAGTGATACTACCAGTAACCTCAGAAATTGAAATCGGTTCAGAAATATGTTATGTTTCTTGAACTAGATGATCAGGATGTATGATTAACGAAGACTCTCCGGCCTCCGGTGACCCAACTCTACTTTCACTAGGTGTGGCAAGAGCTCGCAGCCCTTCAAGTTGACTTGGTGTAAATTCGGAAGGCTGTCCCCGAAGTCGACGGGATTGTCTCGGTAATTCAACCACGATTAATTATTTAATTACTTCACACGAAAAAAAAGAAAATCTCAAGAAAACCACCTAAAGTCTCTAAATAACCACACAATTTGAAGCACACGCCTAATAAATCTAGGAGATCAAACCACACACAAACAATATCTTTTCAGATCGAAAACTCTAGTTGGTGATGAAATCCAATGTCGCAGAATTCAATACAGAAATGGCGGTTGGAACAGTTACCCCGACAACCTGCTTAATGAAACAGACTGGCACAAGTTTCTCCACTATAACCATCTCGAGTGAAGATAACCCCCCAGAGAGTCCAAGTGAGTCTAGTCGATGTCTGCTCTAGGTACAGTGGAATCTTCCCTCCATCGTCACCTAGGAAATAATCCTAAAGATTATAGCCACTAAGGTCACCAACGGAAACAAATATACTTGGGGGAACAGTCTACGACCCGATACGCACGCAAGGGCAGAGTAAAAAGCTCAATCCCCTTGAAGGCTCCTTGACATAATCCAAGGTTTACCAACAAGTGACCCTAGGCTCCTTGACAATGGTCAATCTGAGGTTTACTGTTTTTAATACGTGAATATCTTCTATCGTTCCCAATGAGGAAGGATTGATTCCCACACTAGTTCGGATATGATCTCGTGCTTGTCCTTTAAGAGGAGCTTTCCCAGAGCATAGATGTAACAATTGGAATTTCTCCCTACCGCAAGATTGACTACTTGTTTGTTTAAACTATCTTGGAGAGTTAATTACTCCCTACTCCAAGATACTAGCCTAAGCTATGTTGGTGAAAAGAGCCCTAGAAAATAAAAGATTGCTAGATTGATTTTAATTAAGCGTTAATTTTATATTGTTTGTTTCTTAAGTCAATGGGTGCGGAGATGAAACTTTATGGTATGAAGACTCGACTCCAAAACACTAAAAAATGCACCTAAGATGATAACAATTCCATTTCATTTTCAATGAATTTCTAGCTAAGGAAGAGTTGAAAATGAAATGCTTTGAAAATCAAATCTCTCTTAACATACAACTAAAAGGAAACTTTTTTGTCTTTTTCAAAGAACTTGAAAACAATACTACTAATCACGCTCACGGAAAATCCCTTTGCTTTTCAACAATCAACAACTACAAGAATAAACAATTCTTTTCAGAGAGCTTTTAAGATTTATAGAAAAAATCTAAAAAACTATTGGAAACAAAATTTTCAACAAGCTTCTATAATTTCTATGAAAAACTCAAAACTATGATCTAATCTTGAGATCTAAACGAAAAATGGATTGAAAAGAAACTTAGGCTTTCAGCTAACTAAGGATCAATTTTTTCAGCTCAACAAACTAATCAAAAACATCCAATTATGTTTTAATAAAAATGAAATTCGAAACTTTTAATCAAAGTATGGGGATTTACGCAGTGCATTATATTAGATATCATTTTGGGATTCAACTGCGTTAAGTAAGTCATTCACGTATGACCATTTCCATGAGAGGTAGTCGTAACTGACTAATTTCTCATGATTTTTGAATAGTTCACTTAGCACTCATTGCATCGGGTGATGCTCACAGGGGTGAAGAAGTGGGATTGAAACTAGTGAAATGTGGAGAACGAATCACATAGCATCAATCATCACTTCCGGGGCTTGCACCCGGTAACCAGGACTTCCCAGGAGGTTACCCATCCTAGAACTCCTCTGGCTCAAGCGCGCTTAACTGTGGATTTTTTCCCACAGTCAAGCCCACTTAGCTTGCTACCCCATTTTCAAAACCTTAGCAAGTATTGTGCCTCATGAACCATTCAAGTAGAGATCAAGTATTGCAAAACTTTTAATCAAGTTTTATCAAAGTTTTGCAAAAGAGACAAATGGGATCTAGATCTCTTCACAGATAGATTTCATAAGCTAGTCAAACTCAGCAAGAAGACCAGAGAGACCAGGGTGATCTAAGGCTCTAAGGCTTCGGATCTCTGAGCTACTACGAATACCAAGTAAAAAATCGATCCAACAGGCAAAACTTCTTAGAAAATCACTTCAAACGAGAATGCCAATGAAAACTAACTGACAAGGAACTTTTGTCAAGACAAGTGCAGGTCTAGGCATATACTGATAGCTATGGACAAAAACTAAACCTCACTGGGTGGATGGATCTTAGATTTTTCAAACTTTTGACAGGGTCCGCAGGCCCCCAATAGAACCAGGTGCGGCGCCGCTCTGTGTTACACTGTAACAATGCGGATAGGTCCGCACTGTAACTAACTCAGAAGGTGCGGTCCTCTTCCAAAATTTCAAAAAATAAAAATCCAACCAGGATCTGACAAGTACCCAAACTCACACACATCAAGGAAAAATTAGAAACCAAAACTTAAGTTTCTCAAGTCAAAGAAAAGACAAATCAAAAACCAAACCAAACCATTCCCCAGCGGAGTCACCAATTTGTTGGCCGGACAAATCATTCTTGTGGACAAGATCGATCTCCCTAGTATCTAATGATATCTAGCAACAAAGAGCACAAGAAAATCTACTTTTCTCTAAACATGTTTTAGTTCATAAATGAAAACTGAGAGGTGTAACAGACCCTACCTCGGTCCAATGCTTGTTTGTGGTAGCTTTATTCCAAAAGCTTCAAGCAGTTCCATTTCAATAACCTGCATACACAAACAAACACACATAAAAGCATACTTTCATAGATATTATAATAAAACATGTTCATTATGAAGATCAAGGAGCTCATAAAATAAACCATTAGAGACAAATCATTGAGAAAAACAAACTTGATTGTATTAACTTTATGAATAAAATAACCTTACAACCTTTGCCTTGATGTTGCACAAGTTCTTTCCAGGGTCCAGCAGGGGTCTCCTCTACTTTGACAAGCCTCACTCACTTCCCAAATGGCATGCAATGTATGTGATCTCTCCTCTCACAAGCTCAAAAAGAAGCCTAGTTTTCAGCAACATTTACCCTCAAGAATCTTCAACTTTCAACCTCATCTACAACCAACCCAATGCATGAATTTATAGTGCAAATGGGGGAAGTTGCAAGTCCACCATTGAAGGGATAAGTTCCTCCTTCAATGGGATAATCACCTCATATCATGGAGTTAGCTCCCTTAGTTATGGAATGGATGAACCAAGGTGGAGCGGACTTGCAAGCGTAATATTCCTTCTAGAAGTGTCTAGAAGTGACCCAAGATGAGTTTTTAAGAATGAACTCATGCCTTTTTAGCTTTTACAGGGGTTCGCACCCATTACTCAATAGACAGAGCAGTCAAGTTCGAAGGAAACATGACCATTGGGTGCAGCACCACAGGAAATACTAGGTGAAAGTGCGAAACCAGGATTTGAGATATTTTTAAGGTCTTTCTCCCATTTTCAAGGTTTGACATGAAGAGTTGAGGCTTAAGAATTGCAAAGGAGGTATGTATGAGTGTTTATGGACTCACACAAACTGTAGAAAGTCATGGTGACAATTTTTTGTGTAACAGATTGCCCCCTAAAGTGCGAAGTCTGTAGTAGATGAGGATGGTTTTTGATCATCTAAGAAGAGTGAAGGACTTTATCATTTCAAGGATCTTCCTATGGATACCCTGGTCGAACCTGTAAAAACATTCAACATAAAATATATATATGTGAAAATATCATCACTGAGGTAGGCATTCCCATACTCAGATCAAAACTGACTAAGAACTATCTGAAACTACTCTGATATACGAATGATTTTGTATTACATCACAAGTAGGAACACATGGAAACAGTATGGGTGCAGCTTTATGAATAGTCCACTATATAATTATAACAAAATTCCTTGCAGCCTGGATGGTGGAAACTAGATCCAGGGTCTTCATTTCTACTTCCCGAACTAGTACGATTCTATCCATGTGAATGAATGTGTCAAAGTCGAACATGGTAGAAACCACTTGATTACCAGTCAATGATGTAAACTGTCAACAAGTGTGAGAGGAACCACCAGTAATGTGAATGGCCCTCAAAGTACTTAGTACAATCCATGAAATGTGAATGAATGAGTCGATGTTGAACACGTCACAGAATCTTTTAATCGAAGGTCAATGATACAACCTGTCGTCAAAGGCGAGAAACATGCCATTGAGGCATGCAGATTCCAAGGTACTGATGATTTCTAGATCATCTTTCTAGATAATGAGTTGGAGTCGATAGAAAGCAATCCATCATAGGCAAGCCCATAACAGGAAATCATAGATCAAGTCTGAAGAAATATATTTGGCAAGAACTAAATCAGGGATGGTCAATGATGGATGACAAATATTTTGTAGGTGAATGGTTTATTTTCACAGACCTCTTGAACAAATAATGACACTGCAGATGGCTTGGTGACAGTTGACCCAAAGTTAATACCCAGAAACCGGCTAAATACTTTCAATGTGGCTTGATTAACTGTTAGGTAAAGGATTTCCCAACCCAGGTGGATAAAGTGTCGTGTTCAAGAGAGATGGTGTTAGGTTCCTACACCAATAGGTTTCAGCTTTCATGATTGACAGTGGAAGTGCTAAATATGTTCATCCTTGCATGCTGCAAAGGTTCCATATTTTGTATACAGACAAAGAAAATTAAAAGAGGGTGTGCCTTAAAAGACTAATCAATAGGCAAGAAAATGATTGGTCAAAAGAAAAAGAGTCAAAATGAACCCCAAAACAGGAGACCAAAAGTGGCTAGTCAGAATGCCATTGTTATCTTATTTGACAGTTCACCATGTGAAGATACTGCTGCTTATTACATTTGATGGATGGCCCAATAGTTCAAGCTAGACCATGCCATGTTTGAATTGTTGTTGTAGAATAGAGAAAGAATATTTGTCCAAACAATTCAAGCTTGGCAGATGAGTAGATAGGTAGAGGAAATAAGGAGCCCAACTGCTTAATAGGGGCCCTTGGAAGAGATAAGGGTACATTTAGATAGGAGGGCAGTCAAAAGAAAAGAAGACAATCAGGGTTTTCCAGTTCAAGTGCACCCAATCTAAAGGAAGAAAAAATATTAGGTGTATTACGCTGGGTAGGTAGTTTGAGGTTGCAGAAGCAAGTGTGTGATCATTATTTGTCTTAACAAGAAGCACTCACTTCATCAATGACACAAGTACCAAGGCAGTTGTTTGGTGGTACAACAGTGGAAGCATGACTAATTCCCTTCCATTCCCCCCAAAGATCACTTACTAACATCCCCTCAAGGACCTTGGGATTTGTTCAAAAAAGTCCAGTTTCAATCCATTTTTCATGAAATACCAAGTTGACATTTGAGTTGGCTTAATGAAAAGAAGCCACATTTCTTCTGTAAACATCTTCATTCCACATTCCATTCATTTCCTATGTCTAAGTTTCACTTCATAAACTTAGCCTCTCCCCCTACAGTTTCACTCCATAAAGTCATGCTAACATCTAATCTTACTATTTAGCTCCCTAAGTTACTCTCCATCCCTATTTCATAAAAAAACTATATAAAACCCCAAAAAAGTACTAAATATCCACCCCATAGCAATATAGCTATATAATTAAAGTTTCGGGAATATTAAGTCCATCTGGGACTTTATAACAACCCTTCCGCGTCCTAAACCTGGGAGTTAATTTAATCTTTGGTTAAATTAATAGCCATAGCCCCTCCCCTCGCTCGTAACCCTTGCTACTCTAACGTACCACTCATTGGTAAAAGTTTTGAATAAATGTTTGAATTAAACATTAAATCATATCCCTGCGCATAACTACATTAAACCTCACTAACCTAAGTTTTCAACCCTCCCCCAGCTTACATTCAAATATTACATCTAGGCGGGTCTCGCGACTAACTACATGCCACTCCACTTGCCCCGCCTGCCGTCCGATTTCCCATGCCACAGATCCAACGATGGGCGGTCGTTTTCAAACCCCGATCTGTCGGAGTTTAGCGTTCGGGGAATGGACGGTTTTGATACCGTACCCCCGCCACGTGTCGTTCTCCCAGCGTGATCGAAGCCCCCCTCCCCAATACCGCCCAGGGCCAAAGGTGGTGCGGGAGAAAACCACAAACCGCCCTTTGCCCCCTGACGTCAGCACCACGTCACCGTGACGTCACGTCCGCGTCAACATGTCGCTGCCCTGTGTCCTTGCCACATCACCCGCTCACGTCACCGCACCGCCAATGTGTCATCTGCCACGTCATCGCCTGAGTCAGCAGCGACGTCACCATGCCGTACCCCCCTACCCGCCAAATGATGTCATGCTGATGTCATCTCAAAAAACGCCAAAAGCACCAAAAAGTCCCAAATTTCATAAAAAACACGCGAAACGACCATTTTTCGTTCATTTTCATTTGTCCATTAGGGAACACTGCGCACCCTGTTTTACGTTGTTTTGCCACCAAAGTTCAAATCCAAGCAATCACGCCGCTGCCGCCTACAACTCCAGCTCCATTGTTCGTCATTATACTAGCTCAACACCCTTGGCGTCATAAAAACCAGGTATTTGCCCAAGTTTCACCTGTTTACCCCTGTTTTCGTCGTTTTCTCCATTTCACTTGCTTGAAACTCTGCAAATTCCCAAACTAGAGGCACTCAATCACCTAAATGCTTCCTAAAATTCACTAATTAACCCCCTTCTCAAAGAAAACCCTGTGAAGCTGCACCCACTTGCAAATTCACCGTTAAAATTTGTTTTAAAGTTCGTGTTGCCGGCAGAAGCTTCATACGACCGTGCATTGACCCCTTTCTTCCATAAGTCCTCTGCAAAAACTCCACCAATTGGGCTGAAATAATCCCCATTCCCTCTGTATTTTCCCTCACCAGCTTATCAAACCAGTGAATTCATCAAAGAAAAGAAAAGTCGGCTTGAGCCCTGTAAATTTGCCTTTTTTTATCATAATCACAGACAGTGAAGGCTACTACCATACCTAAACTCAGTCTGCAGCTCCTTGACTAAAGAGGCAGTTCACAGTCTTCAGTAGTTGCACTAATCCTGGTTCTAAGTAATAACACAGAAAAAACTTCAAGATGGCCACTCCAGCAGCTTTAAACATTGCTCCTATCAATGCACCTAACAAAGAGCTTGAAGCACTGCCTCTAGCTGATAGGGATTACCTCATTCAGGATTTGGTTGGAGACAAAAACCACTTGTAGACCTTCTGTAGTTATTTGAGCAACAGTGACATGTATGGCATTTGGGAATCAAAACTTCCCATCTACTTCTTGCCCTCTGTAAATATTTTCCCTGATATAATTCACCTCTGTGCTGAGAACTATGACCCAACTCAAAGAGATGTCAAGTCTCCATCTGGGAGCATACTCTTCCATATCACTCCTGATTCCGTTAACCAGATGCTAAATTTCAAACAGACTCAGCTTTTGATCTCTTTTTCTATGAAATACCTGCTGGATGAAGGCCCCAAACTCTCCAACTCTGAGATTGCCAGAATTACCAAGACATTCATGAGAGCAGACCGCCAGCCTACAGAGCCACCTCCTTTCTTATATGTCAATTTCAATGAGGTGGGAAAACTGCTTGTAGATATGATATCCTCTGTGCTAGGTTTCAAAACAAGTGAGCACATTGATGAAACAGTGTTGGTCCTATTGTCTGCATACACCCTTGGATAGCCCCCTGTTGTCAAGTACAACTATGCCAAGTTCATTGCAAATAAAATCAATGACCAACTAGTAAAGCTGGATAGGGAGGGAGTCTTCAAATACTCATCATATATCTATCATTTGTTCATGTATTATCAATCAGATTGCTTCTAATGTCCCATCAAGAAATTGGATTCAAAGGGTGAGAGAAGGTTTGTTGTCTTTTGGTCATCAGTCTTCCATCAGGTCTAAAACTCTCCTTACTCTTATTGTGAGTTCATTGACCAATTTGTTTACCCAGTCTCCTGTCTCTTGAAAAGAACTCCTCCACCTAGATTATCATATGACATGCAGAAGATATTGCATTTGTCCAAGAACTACAAAATAGGTGATTGGTATCTCTACCAAAATCACACTGTCATTAGGATTTATGGCTGTGAGATCTGTCCCCACAGGCTCGCAAGATATGTACCCATGAGATTGTTTGCCTTGGAATATTATAGGCAACTCATCAATTCAGACATCACACATTTTCATAGTGCCAAGAAGAAAGCTCGCCTGAAATTCAAAGACCATCTATGCCCCTTTATTATGAACAAGAAAGAAGGTTGGCAAGATGCTGATCAAATACTGGGGCAGAAACTTAAGCTAAAAAGGAGTTTCTGGTGGGTCCCTTATGACCCCGGTGGCTTTATCAATGCCAGAAAAAATAAAATATAGGCTGACAGAATATGAACATTGTAAAATCCCACAGTTTGAGCAATATGCTAACCAAGATGAGTGGGTACAAGGCACATTAGTTGAAGATCTCACTCTAGAAGAAATAATGGAGCAAAATGTCAAGGATTTAGAAAAAACTCTTCACTTGGATCCTTTTCAGCAGGTAACATTCAAACTGCCACACCAAGTTGGAGAGGTCACATCCACTGCTGCAGCTTCACAAGCCACCCAAGAAACATCTACATCAGCAACAGGTACAGCGAAAGGAAAAGAAGTGATGGGGGTTGAGCAAGAAACAATTATAGAACAGCCTACCACCTCCAAAGAGCAGAGTCAAGGGCAAGCCCCTCCATAGCAGACTGAGGCATCACAGATTCCAGCCTTACAAACTCCTCTTAATGAGGAAAGAGGTAAGAAATGGGACAAGGAAGAGACCACACCTCCGAGTGGGTCAAGACAGCAACCTGAAGCCAAGAGCAAAGAATTGATCCTCAAGTTGAGGAAGAGATTAGTGAAGAAATCATAGAGAGCCCGAGGAGGGAGAGAGAAACAAGCCAGCAAACAGCTACGAGCTCATTCCAAAAGGAGCAAGGCAGGCGGCATAGTACAGAGGTGTCTTCCTCAAGACAGCAAAGCAAACAACCACTGGGCATTAAAGGAACTTTCATGGAAATAAAGGCTCAAAATGAATTGTTAAGAGTACAACTGTATGATCAATTTTTGAAAGAAACACCCTCCAAACAGCAAATATTGATGGCAGCTTATGACATCAAGGAGGAAAAGATGACTCTGACTCATTTTAAGCCTAAAGTTCCACAGCCCAAAACAGTTGCAGACTACATAAAGACAAACCTAGAAGTCCTCTCCAAGGACATACATCCAATGGATTAAATAGAGCTACATAAGCAAACAGGAGAAATGGTCTATGCCACTCTAGCAGACAAGGCTATGTTGGCACATCAGCTGAAAGAATCATTGAAAAATACAAATACTCAATTCGATTTGGAGAGAATGTCTTCCTCCGCCAAAGATAACCGAATAAAAACATTGGAGGAAATTATTGTGGATATAGGGCATGATCCTAAGGATCCCTAGGGCATCAAGGCCTTTATAAAGAAGAAAGAAGATGATATTGCTACACTCAGAAAACAACCAAAGCTGCCTGCAACTATCCACCCTCAAACTGTAGAACTTTTGCAAGAAAAAGAAATTGATGATACCATGGATCTGCTCATGAGGATGAATCAAAGAATAACACAGATGGAGGAAAAGTTGGAGAGAGCATTGCAAGGCAAGCAGGGAGAGTCGACCTCCCAGCCCCCTCAAACATCCCCAACTGTGGTCATTGTCCCTCCTACAGCAGCAGCATCAATCCCTCCTGTCATTTCGACATCCACAACAGCTACATCAACTATGGATGCTACAGCAGCAGCAACAACAACAACACCAGAATCTAGCATGAGTATGAACGACATGATGAAAGCAGTCAAAGAGCTAGAAATTTAGGTGATAGAGGTCAAAGAGGCCAAAGAAAAGTTGGCCAAGCTAGAGGCAAGCTATGACAAGTCCAAGATGACAGTAGTTGAGAAGCAAAGAGAGATAAAAGCCTTGGACAGCAGAATAAAAGCCTTAGAGAAAGAAATGGCTTTAGACAAGACTCTAGCTGAAATTAAAAAGATTTTGTGGGCCAAAATTGGCCAATCAATCAGTGACCAATGGCAATCAATTCAGGCCATACATGAGCAAATAGAGTTGATAGGCCTAGCTCAATTTGAAACTCAGAGGGATAGAGCAGCATTGGGGATTATGCCCGAGCAGGCCAATAAAATGATTCATTTCCTGAACACTCATACAAAAGAGGAATTGGCAGCATTAGACATCAGTAGTAGAACAGATACCATTCTGACAGCAAAAAAGGTGTTGAACATGAGAAATTTTGTGCAGACTCTGGAAAGAAAGTGCTAGGAAATGCAGACCGAAATTAATGACCTCAAGATAAAGATGACAACATTGCAGACCAGAGGATTACCCAGCCTATTGATTGGTGCTGGAAAATTACTCTCCTGTGAACAATATACTACCAGAATCAATAACTATGTTGCAAATCAGATTACAGCATCTTCAAGTTCCTCAGAAGAAGCAGGACCTCCCTCTGGGCAATCTCTTTATGAAAAATTGGAAGACCTATTTTATATTGAGCATGAAATCAATCATCTGTTTGAGGTCCCACCCAATTTTTATAGATACACAGAGGCTGATGAAACACTCATAAAGATAAGAAGACATCAGCTACCTACAGATGATTGGTGGCAAGCAATGCTCGAAATTTTGCCCAGGTAATTTTGATCTTTTCCTCCCTTTTCAGCTTCAGTCTTTGGTCAACTACAGGTCAACAAAGCTGAGTATGCAGGCATCCAAAAAAGTATGAATAAAACAGGCAGATGGAAGTCAAAGCAGTGAATCAGCAAAGCACCAGGACAACAAGCCCATAAAATGACAAATTAAAGGCAGAGCCTCAGCCGACTTAGTTGATCCCAAAAGTCAAATTTCTTTGACAAAAAAGACAGCTAGCATACGAACAATTACTGCAACATTTATTTCCTTCATCTACTTCCTTGAAGGGTTGGTGATGAAATTTATTGCGTGAAGACTCATCAGCTAGATATTTTGTATCTCATTTTTGTATATATACCTCCCCATAGAATGTATTAGGGGTTTGGTGACTCTCTTTCTGGACTGCGCTGTAAAATATCAGACTATATTAATACAAATTGTTGTTGAAGTTCACTGTGTCTGAATCATCTGAAGGTGGATTGGATGTTCTGGGACCTGCTACAGAATTCCTGTGTCATTCTACGGAACAATAAGTTATACTAAATTGTGTTTTATGTTCTCTATATTCGTAAATTCCATGTATGTTTCATAATCTTGATAACAGAGAAGAAGAATAGCATAGGATGTGTTTAAATGCACCCTGTGTTCAATCTCTGCTATTAGTTATGTTTTCTTCAGGATTAGTCATAAATATGAATTCTTAACTGCTCATGTTTGCACTAATTCTTCCATTTTGAATACTTTTTAGTAATTCTTAATTGCTCCTGCACAATATTCATACACTTTCCCTCTGCCAGTATAATGAAAGATTCTTGATTGCCTTTCATTCCATCATTTCCAAATTTGAAAATTGTTCCTAGGTTGCCTATCCTGCTCTGTAGCATTACCATTTCACCAAGAAACACTTTCAACGGTTACCCTTTTAGTGACTCCATTGCCCAATGGAAAAATTGTTTTATACTTACACCCCAGCTCTGTCTAAAATCATCATCCAACAAACTTAAAACCAAACCCTGTTCATCATAACTAGCCTAAAATACTCCAAACAAAGCTAAATTACAAAGAGAGAGCCCTCTCTGGTTGAAGGTAGGCTAAGATCTGCAGCTAAAAGATTGGTTAGTGGTTACCTCGACCGTATTCCCTACAGGAGGCAGGGAACAACCTGAGTGATAACATCATTGGCGACTCCGCTGGGGAAACAATCAGTTTCCCTGTTTCAACATAGTCGAAGGAGATATCAAGCTTCCTATTTTCCAAAAGAATCTCCTGTGAAGTATTGTTTAAAGCTGTGATTATAAAACATTCCCAGAAAAATACCAAAACAAATCTAGAAGCTGGCTCCAAAGAAGAAAACTCGTTACACAATGTCAAACCCTGACCCAGATCCTCCAGTTGTTTTTGAAAATCCCAATTTAATCCCTAAGATCCTTAGGAAACAAGAGCAACAAGAAGATTTTGTTGATTCAAGTCCTGAAGCAGTTCAACAAAGCTATATTCCAACCCCTGCTAAAGCTTTCGTTCGTCCTCACATTACTCCTACTTCTCCTAGTTCTTCATCCACCTCTCAAACCACCTTCTCCACTCCCCCATCTACTACACACATATCTACCATCCTCCCTGCTCTTCCAGCTATCCCATTTCTTCATATTGTCCCATTTATCCCTGTAAATATGGCCAATAGATATGCTCCCTTGCAATTACCTGCAAATCTAGTGGCTATGCCTCAGGACTATCAAAGTAAGATTATTTTGATGGTACTAGTTCCCATACAGCCCAGCAACACACTAAGAAAATGCAGGACTATTTTGAAAACTATGAAATTGATGATGATGATGTAAGGATGAAGATTTTTGTGCAGAGCCTAACTGGTGATGTACGGACCTGGTTTAGGTCACTTACTGCAAAACTCTGTAGGCAATCCTAAGGCCCTATATCAAATCTTCCTAAACAGATGGGAAAAGAAGAAAGACCCTTTACATATATTAACTGAATATGAAAATTTAAAAAGGGGTCCACAAGAAACTGTCAAAGACTATTGTGCTAGATTTAACAATGTATACAATGCCATTCCTCAGAACCTTAGACCCCCACCTGACTTAGCCTTGATCAAATTCCCTGATGGATTTGATTCAGACATGGCATACCAGCTGAGGGAAAGAGCCCCTCCCAGCTTAGCAGACATGCAGAATATAGTTGTTAGTGTAGAGGCAAACCTGATTGCCAAACGAAATTGGGCTAAAACTGAAAGAAGAACAACATTCAAAGAGGAACCTTCAGCATTTCAGCAAAAAATTGATGCAATCATCAAAGGGATGGACAGATTGGGAGATAGGGTGGAAACCATTGAAAGAAAATCATCATGGGAGGGTCAGACAAACAACACAGCCAGGAATCCTAATTTTAGAAAAAATCAAAATCCAAATGCCGGAAGGACTGGCCCTGATCAGAATATCAGACCTCCTTTTCAAGAGAATTATGCAGAAGCCTCAACCTCAAGTGAACCGACAGAGGACCCTCACATTAACTTAATGAGCCTAGATAGCGAACAACAAGTTTTCCTAACTCAAGATGACCAAGAGGCCCATGAATTCAAACAATTTCAAACCAAAACTGGAGAGCCATTTGATTTTAGAGAAGGCTATGATGTAGCAGTCTATGACGCTCATAAACAGTACAAATTGAGAAGCAGAACCATAGATGTGCCTGAACCTACCAAGTTGAAAGATGCTAAATAGCCTAAAAAATCAAGGGATAAAGTTGTCCCAATAGAATCCTCTGATAAAACACTGCCAAAGGAAGTTACTATGGAAGATGTATCAGATTTACAGCCTTCAAGAAATCCTTCATTTACATCCCATTCTCCAACAGAAGATTTGAATAACCCTCCAGAAAATAATTTCAAATTAGATGCACCTTATAACAGCATACATAATCAACAAAAGGTAAATGAAAACTCAGCTGAAAAAGAGAAGCTTGCTGCCCAAAATGTAAAGAACCAGATAGAAAAACATTTTAACTTAGAAACAGAAATTGGCAAGCTGAAAATAGCCATTCCTCTCTCTTAATTGGCCAAACATCAAGTTTACAGACAGCAAATCAATAGGTCACTGCAAATACCAGAGAATAGGGATGCAGTCAATGTTTTGGATGATCAACCAGAACTGATTTTTGGTCCAGAAGTCAATGGTAAATCAGTAGATGGAGAAGTCCCTCCATTCTATGTGAGCTTAAACATTCATGACAAAGTGTTGCACAATGCAATGTTTGACTCAGGTGCTTCCCATAATCTAATGCCCAAATTCGTGATGGAAAATCTAGATCTAGACATCACAAGGCCCTACAAAGACTTGTTCTCCTTTGATTCCAGCCAGGTCAAGTGTCTAGGTCTAATAAAAGATCTTTGTGTTTCTTTAGTCCAATATCTAGCCAAGACAATCTTGATGGATGTGGTGGTAGCTGACATTCCACCTAAGTATGGCATGCTTTTTTCCAGATCTTGGGGTGCCAAACTCCAAGGATATTTATAGCTGGACATGTCCTATGCTACAATTTCAGTCTTTGGCCAGCCAAAGAGATTGTACCAGGAAAATTTGATGAAATATGTGGTTAGCAATCAAGAAAGGCCCCAAAACTTCCCCATCTATTCTATTCACTCTGACATGGATTCATTTATCCTATACAATGCTGACATGTGTCCCAAAGCTGAGGCCAAACTTGTAAAAATAACAAAAACAGAAAACATCAATGAACAATCTAGTTCCCAAAACCAAAATATTGTTGACATGATCGATACAACTAACCAAAGTGACATATCATATGAGTTACAAAAGCCAAACCTGCCCACTGAACAAACTTACAAAACAATTGAGACAAGTGTTAATCAAGAAATCTTATGGTACTTAGAGTTTGATGGGTCAGTGAATAAATTAGGATCAGGGGCTGGGGTTTGGATACACAACATGAAAAATAACCATGCTCAAGGTCATGCATATAGGCTAAATTTCAGATGTACAAACAACATGGCCGAATATGAAGCCCTTCTATTGGGTCTCAAACAAATTAGAAGTCTAGGGGCAACTAAGATTTAAATTCTAGGGGACTCTGACTTAATTATACAACAGATGAAGGGAAATTTTGTTACAAATGATCTCAGGCTAAGGTCTTACAGAGGAGCAGCAACTGAATTACTTAACAGCTTCTTAGAATTTCAGCTCACTAAAATTCCAAGAAGTCATAACTTACATGCACATAGTTTGGCAACTTTTGCCAGCACATGTAAACTTCCTTTTGAGCCCAATCACCACTTCACTGCTAAGATCAAACACAGACCTGTTGTCCCAGATAATGTAAAAAATTGGCAATTATTTGAGAATGACACCCAATTAAATAATTTCTTGACATTGAAAGAAGAATTCTCAAGTATAAACATAGACACAAGCACTATTGATGATCAACAGCAAATTGATAAAGTTGAGCCAGATATATCAGCTAAAACAGCAAACCAGATTTTGCATCCAACAACCTTTGACTCTACAAATTTACAAAAGCTAAAACAAACAGATTTTGATGAAATGATTGAGGAAGAATCTGAAGTAATCGAACTAAAGGATAATTTCCTGCCCACGGGTTTAACTCCCTTGGAAGATATTTTTGACTCAAATGACATTCCTAGAAAGCCAAAAATGTAACCCCTAAATGCAGAAATTAAGGATTGTAATATTGGGACCATAAAAAATCCTAAAATGATAAAACTTTCCAAAACATTACCTCGTGACAAAAAACTGAAATACATTGAGTTGTTTAAATAGTTCCAAGATGTGTTTGCATGGAGTTACGAGGACCTCAAGTCCTATGATACATCAGTTATCCAACATACTATACCCTTGAAAGAAAATGAGAAACATTTTAAACAAAAGCTTAGAAGGGTGAATCCTGTCCTCCTTCCCCTCATTGAAAAAGAATTTAAACGAATGTATGAAGCCGGAATCATTGCACCGATCAGCTTCTCTGAATGGATTTCAAATCTAGTACCCATTAGAAAGAAAACTAGAGAGATAAGGCTTTGCGTTGACCTAAGAAATTTGAATAAAGTCTCTCTCAAAGATCACTACCCCTTACCAAAAATGGATCATATCCTACAAAGGGTAGTGGGGGACTCAAGGATTTCATTGTTAGATGGATTCTCAGGATTTAATCAGATTTTGGTTCACCCAGATGATCAAGATAAAACATATTTTACAACACCCTGGGGAACCTTCAAATATGTCAAAATGCCTTTTGGACTAAAAAATGCAGGAGCTACCTTTCAGAGAGAAATGGACATAGCCTTTGCTAAGGAGATCCATGATTTCTTAGTTATATATCTTGGTGATCTCACTGCTTTCTCAAAATCAGACCAAGAACATTTAAAACATCTCAGACAAGTGTTCCTCATTTACAGAAAATATGGCATATCATTGAACCCAAAGTAATCACTGTTTGGCCTAGAAGAGGGCAAACTCCTAGGTCACATAACCTCGAAAGATGGAATAAGGATAGATCCGGATAGAATTCAAGCCATCCTTCAAGTCCCTCATCCAAGAAACATCAAAGAATTACAAGATTTTCTAGGCAAGATCAATTTCCTGAGAAGATTCATCCCCAATCTGGCCGAACTGATAAGACTGTTGAATAATATGCTGAAGAAAGATTCTAAATTCAAATGGACAATAGAAGCCAAGCAGGCCTTTGAGGAAATCAAGATAGCTTTGACAAGAACTCCTGTTCTTACAATTCTCATGTTTGAGAAAGGTTTCATAATCTTTTCCTTTGCATCTGAGCATAATATTGCTGTTGTCCTATTACAAAAAGATGACTTAGGATGTGAGAAACCCATTGTCTTTTTCAGCAAAACACTTAGAGATGCCCCACTCAAATACAAAATCATAGAGAAGTAGGCATATGCCTTGGTAAAGGCCATAAAGGATTTCAGAATTTATATCTTGTACTCTCACATAATTTCCTATGTTCCTAATGCAGTGGTTAAAGATATTCTTACTCAAGAGGGAATTGAAGGTAAAAGGGGCAAATGGATAGCCAACATTTTAGAATATGACATTGAGATTAAGCCAACAAAACTTGTAAAAGGACAAGGGCTAGCCAAATTAATGACTGAAACCAACTTTCAAGCCCTAGACATTAATGAACTAGATAACGAACGGGAGATGGCGACTCCACAGCTCAATCAAGCCTTTTTACAATCACCATGGTACACTGACATATGTTTTGTACTATTAAACCTGCAAGCTCCTCCAGGGTTATCCAGAACCAAAAAGAGATTTTTGAAAATGAAAGCTTCAAAGTTTTGTATCATAGATAATGTGTTGTTTTGGAAAAATCATGAAGGTATTTTGCTTAATTGCCTAACTTTGGATGAAACTGACAAAGTCCTCAAGGAATTTCATGCAGGAGATTGTGGAGGACACTTGTATTGGAAATCTACAGCTGATAAAATCCTAAGGGCCGGGTTTTATTGGCCTTCCCTATTTGCTGATGTCAAAACATTTGTAATGTCTTGCCATAAATGCCAAATCTTTGGAAGCAAGAAAAAGTTGTTGCCCTTACCCCTCAGACCTATTTCAACTGAAAGGCCATTTCAACAATAGGGTTTAGACTTCTTTGGGGAGATTCACCCTTCATCTTCTAGCCAGCATAGATGGATTTTGACAGCCACAGGTTACTTTACCAAGTGGATAGAGGCCATCCCTTGTGGGCAAGCCAATGAATCAATCATCATACAATTCCTAGAGACCAATATCCTATCTAGATTTGGCTGTCCAGAAAAGATCATCACAGACAATGCAGCTGCCTTTAAATCCAAAAGAATGATCAATTTTTGTCACAAATACCATATTACCCTAGGTCATTCCACAGCCTATTACCCTCAAGGTAATTGTCTAGCTGAGTCCTCCAACAAAAGCCTCATCAACATTATCAAAAAGGTCCTGGAAGAGAATAAAAAGAATTGGCACAAAAAACTTATGAATGCACTGTGGGCAGATAGATTAACCACAAAAAGGTCCATTGGAACAAGTTCATATGAATTGATTTATGTTCTAGAGGTTGTTTTCCCCTCCTCTTTAGGAATCTTTGTGGTCAAGTTGCTGCAAGAAATACAATCAGAGCCAAATAATATTCAGAGAAGGATCAACCAAACTATTCACTTGCAGCAGACAAGAGAAGAAGTTTATCACAGAACTCAGGTGTTACAAGATAAACTCAAGAATATCTTTGATAAAAGAACAAAATCTGAAGACTTTTTCATAGGAAACAAAGTGTTGAAATGGGACTCCAGGAGGGAAGACAAAGGGAAACATGGGAAATTTTATTTTCTTTAGAAAGGACCATTTGTGATTCAAGCTATACAAGGTAACAACACCTATTTTTTGAAGAGTTTGGATGGTACAAATACTGAAGAAGGCCCATTCAATGGGAGAATTCTCAAACATTATTTTGATCCCCTTTGATGAACACAACACAGCTATACATTGTACATAAATATTTGTATTTCCAGCATTTTCATTTACAGCAATTAGATAAGGAACCAAATGCAGCAAATTTTGAAGAGAAATCAGGGAACCATATCACTTTTTGATGTATATTTTAAATTTACCACAAGTATCAAAAGGAAAAACTTGGGAAGTATAAATATGACTGATAAACACTCAAAGAAACCAGTAGAGACAAAGCTATAATTTTTGCACAGATCAGCTTAAAAATTACTGCATACAGGCTACAAAGATTCAGATCAAAGGTCTCCAAGACAAGGAAGTTTCAGAATACAGCAAAAAATTGAAGAACAAGGCAATTTGACCTAATGTTCTTGGCTTTTCACTAGGAAAAGCCATCCCCAAGTGGAGCCACTGTTATGTGCCTATACCAATAGGTTTCATTTTTCATGATTGACAGTGGAAGTGCTAAATATTCATCCTTGCATGTTGCAAAGGTTCCATATTTTGTATACAGAAAAAGAAAATTAAAAGAGGGTATGCCTTAAAAGACTAATCAAAAGGCAATAAAATGACTGGTCAGAAGAAAAAGAGTCAAAATGAACCCCAAAACAGGAGACCAAAAGTGGCTAGTCAGAATGCCACAGTTATCGTATTTGACAGTTCACCATGTGAAGATACTGCTGCTTATTACATTTAATGGATGGCCCAATAGTTCAATCTGGACCATGCCATGTTTGAATTGCTGTTGTAGAATAGGGAAAGAATATCTGTCCAAACAATTCAAGCTTGGCAGATGAGTAGATAGGTAGAGGAAATAAGGAGCCCAACTACTTAATTTGGGCTCTTGGAAGAGATAAGGGTACATTTAGATAGGAGGGCAGTCAAAAGAAAAGAAGACAATCAGGGTTTGCCAGTTCAAGTGCACCTAATCTAAAGGAAGAAAAAATGTTAGGTGTATTAGGCTGGGTAGGTAGTTTGAGGTTGCAGAAGCAAGTGTGTGATCATTATTTGTCTTAACAAGAAGCACTCACTTCATCAATGACACAAGTACCAAGGCAGTTGTTTGGTGGTACAATAGTGGAAGCATGACTAATTCCCTTCCATTCCCCCCAAAGATCACATACTAACATCCCCTCAAGGACCTTGGGATTTGTCCAAAAAAGTCCAGTTTCACTCCATTTTTCATGAAATACCAAGTTGACATTTGAGTTGGCTTAGTGAAAAGAAGCCACATTTCTTCTGTAAACATCTTCATTCCACATTCCATTCATTTCCTATGTCTGAGTTTCACTTCATAAACTTAGCCTCTTCCCCTACAGTTTCACTCCATAAAGTCATACGAACATCTAATTTTACTATTTAGCTCCCTAAGTTACTCCCCATCCCTATTTCATAAAAAAACTATATAAAACCCCAAAAAAGTACTAAATATCAACCCCATAGCAATATAGCTATATAATTAAAGTTTCGGGAATATTAAGTCCATCTATGACTTTATAACAACCCTTCCGTGTCCTAAACCTGGGAGTTAATTTAACCTTTGGTTGAATTAATAGCCATATCCCCTCCCCTCGCTCATAACCCTTGCTACTCTATCCTACACGCTCATTGGTAAAAGTTTTGATTAAATGTTTGAATTAAACATTAAATCATATCCCCGCGCATAACCACATTAACCCTTGCTAACCTAAGTTTTCAACCTTCCCCCCGCTTACATTTAAATATTACATCCAGGCGGGTCCTATGACTAACTGCACGCCACTCCACTTGCCTCGTCCGCCATCCGATTTCCCATACCACAGATCCAACGATGGGCGTTTTCAAACCCCAATCTGTCGGAGTTTAGCGTCCGGGGAATGGGCGGTTTTGCTGTCGTACCCCTGCCACGCGTCGTTCTCCCGGCGTGATCGAAGCCCCCCTGCCCAATACTGCCCAGGGCCAAAGGTGGTGCAGGAGAAATCCACAAACCGCCCTTTGCCCCCTGACGTCAACACCACGTCATCGTGACGTCACGTCCGAGTCAGCCTGTCACTGCCCTGTGTCCTTGCCACATCACCCGCTCGTGTCACCGCCCCGCCAACGTGTCCTCCACCACGTCATCGCCCGAGTTAGCATCCACGTTACCATGCCATACCCCCCTACCTGCCAAATGACGTCATGCTGATGTCATCTCAAAAAACGCCAAAAGCGCCAAAAAGTCCCAAATTTCATAAAAAACACGCGAAACGAATGCTTTTCGTTCATTTTCATTTGTCCGTTTGGGAACACTACACACGTTGTTTTACGTCGTTTTGCCACCAAAGTTAAAATACAAGAAATCACGTCGTTGTCGCCTGCAACTCCAGCTCCATTGTTCGTCATTATACCAGCTCAACACCCTTGGCGCCATAAAAACCAGGTATTTCCCCAAGTTTCACCTGTTTACCCCTGTTTTCGTCGTTTTCTCCATTTCACTTGCTTGAAACTCTGCAAATTCCCAAACTAGAGGCACTCAATCACCTAAATGCTTCCTAAAATTCACTAATTAACCCCCTGCTCAAAGAAAACCATGTGAACCCGCACCCACTTACAAATTCACCGTTAAAATTTGTTTTAAAGTTCGTGTTGCCGGCAGAAGCTTCATACGACCGTGCATTGACCCCTTTTTGCCATAAATCCTCTGCAAAAACTCCACCCATTGGGCTGAAATAATCCCCATTCCCTCTGTATTTTCCCTCGCCAGCTTATCAAACCAGTGAATTCATCAAAGACAAGAAAAGTCGGCTTGAACCCTGTAAATTTGCCTTTTTTTCTCATAATCATAGACAGTGAAGGCTACTACCATACCTAAACTCAGTCTGCAGCTCCTTGACTAAGCCTTAGAGGCAGTTCACAGTCTTCAGTAGTTGCACTAATCCTGGTTCTAAGTAATAACACAGAAAAAACTTCAATATGGCCACTCCAGCAGCTTTAAACATTGCTCCTATCAATGCACCTAACAAAGAGCTTGAAGCACTGCCTCTAGCTGATAGGGATTACCTCATTCAGGATTTGGTTGGAGACAGAAACCACTTGTAGACCTTCTGTCAGTTGAGAAATAGTTATTTGAGAACCAGTGACATGTATGGAATATGGGAATCAAAACTTCCCATCTACTTCTTGCCCTTTGTAAATATTTTCCCTGAGATAATTCACCTCTGTGCTGAGAACTATGACCCAACTCAAAGAGCTGTCAAGTCTCCATCTGGGAGCATACTCTTCCATATCACTCCTGATTCCGTTAACCAGATGCTAAATTTCAAACAGACTCAGCTTTTGATCTCTTTTTCTATGAAATACCTGTTGGATGAAGGCCCCAAACTCTCCAACTCTGAGATTGCCAGAATTACCAAGACATTCATGAGAGCAGACCGCCAGCCTACAGAGCCACCTCCTTTCTTATATGTCAATTTCAATGAGGTGGGCAAACTGCTTGTAGATATGATATCCTTTGTGCTAGGTTTCAAAACAAGTGAGCACATTGATGAAACAATGTTGGTCCTATTGTCTGCATACAGCCTTGGACAGCCTCCTGCTGTCAAGTACAACTATGCCACGTTCATTGCAAATAAAATCAATGACCAACTAGTAAAGCTGGATAGGGAGGGAGTCTTCAAATACTCATCATATATCTATCATTTGTTCATGTATTATCAATCAGATTTCTTCCAATATCCCATCAAGAAATTGGATTCAAAGGGGGAGAGAAGGTCTGTTGTCTTTTGGTCATCAGTCTTCCATCAAGTCCAAAACTCTCCTTACTCTTATTGTGTGTTCATTGACCAATTTGTTTACCCAATCTCCTGTCTCTTGAAAAGAACTCCTCCTCCTAGATTATCATATGACATGCAGAAGATATTGCAGTTGTCCAAGAACTACAAAATAGGTGATTGGTGTCTCTACCAAAATAACACTGTCATTAGTATTTATGGCTGTGAGCTCTGTCCCTACAGGCTCCCAAGATATGTACCCATGAGATTGTTTGCCTTGGAATATTATAGGCAACTCATCAATTCAAATCTCACTCATTTTCATAGTGCCAAGAAGAAAGCTCGCCTGAAATTCAAAGACCATCTAGGCCCCTTTCTTATGAACAAGAAAGAAGGTTGGCAAGATGCTGATCAAATACTGGGGCAGAAACTTAAGCTAAAAAGGAGTTTCTGGTGGGTCCCTTATGACCCCGATGGCTTTATCAATGCCAGAAAAATCAAATATAGGCTGAAACCATATGAACATTGTAAAATCCCACAGTTTTAGAAATTTGCTAACCAAGATGAGTGGGTACAAGGCACATTAGTTGAAGATCTCACTCAAGAAGAAATAATGGAGCGAAATGTCAAAGATTTAGAAAAAACCCTTGACTTGGATTCTTTTCAGCAGGTAACATTCAAACTGCCACACCAAGTTGGAGAGGGCACATCCACTGCTGCAGCTTCACAAGCCGCCCAAGAAACATCTACATCAGCAACAGGTACAACGGAAGGAAAATAAGTGATGGGGGCTGAGCAAGAAACAATTACAGAACAGCCTACCACCCCCAAAGAGCATAGTCAAGGGCAAGCCCCTCCATAGCAGACTGAGGCATCACAGATTCCAGCCTTACAAACTCCTCTTAATGAGGAAAGAGGTAAGAAACGGGACAGGGAAGAGACCACACCTCCAAGTGGGTCAGCACAGCAACCTTAAGCCAAGAGGCAAAGAAATTATCCTCAAGTTGAGGAAGAGATTAGTGAAGAAATCATAGAGAGCCCGAGGAGGGAGAGAGAAACAAGCCAGCAAACAGCTACCAGCTCATTCCAGCAGGAGCAAGGCAGGAAGCATAGTACAGAGGTGTCCTCCTCAAGACAGCAAAGCAAACAACCACCGGGAATTAAAGGAACTTTCATGGAAATAAAGGCTCAAAATGAATTGTTAAGAGTACAGGTGTATGATCAATTTCTGAAAGAAACACCCTCCACACAGCAAATATTGATGGCAGCTTATGACATCAAGGAGGAAAAGATGATTCTAACTCATTTTAAGCCTAAAGTTCGACATCCACAACAGCTACATAAACCACGGATGCTACAGCAGCAGCAGCAACAACAGCACCAGAATCTAGCATGAGTATGGAAGACATGATAAAAGTAGTCAAAGAACTAGAAATTCGGGTGATAGAGGTGAAAGAGGCCAAAGAAAATTTGGCCAAGCTAGAGGCAAGCTATGACAAGTCCAAGATGACAGTAGCTGAGAAGAAAAGAGAGATAAAAGCCTTGGAAAACAGAATAAAAGCCTTAGAGAAAGAACTGGCTTTAGACAAGACTCTAGCTGAAATTAAAAAGATTTTGTGGGCCAAAATTGGCCAATCAATCAGTGACCAATTGCGATCAATTCAGGCCATACATGAGCAAATAGAGTTGATAGGCCTAGCTCAATTTGAAACTCAGAGGGCTAGAGTAGCATTGGGGATTATGCCCGAGCAGGCCAATAAAATGATTCATTTCCTGAACACTCATACAAAAGAGGAATTGGCAAAATTAGACATCAGTAGCAGAACAGATGCCATTCTGACAGCAAAAAAGGTGTTGACCATGAGAAATTTTGTGCAGACTCTGGAAAGAAAGTGCCAAGAAATGCAAACCGAAATTAATGACTTCAAGATAAAGATGACAACATTGCAGACCAAAGGATTACCCAGCCTATTGACTGGTGCTGGAAAATTACTGTCCTGTGAACAATATACTACCAGAATCAATAACTATGTTGCAAATCAGATTACAGCATCTTCAAGTTCCTCAGAAGAAGCAGGACCTCCCTCTGGGCAATCTCTTTATGAAAAATTGGAAGACATGTTTTATATTGAGCATGACATTAATCATCTGTTTGAGGTCCCACCCAATTTTTATAGATACACAGAGGTTGATGAAACACTCATAAAGTTAAGAAGACATCAGCTCCCTCGAGATGATTGGTGGCAAGCAATGTTGGAAATTTTTCCCAAGTAATTTTGATCTTTTCCTCCCTTTTCAGCTTCAGTCTTTGGTTAGCTACAGGTCAGCAAAGTTGAGTACGCAGGCATCCAAAAAAGTATGAATACAACAGGCAGATGGAAGTCAGAGCAGTGACTCAGCAAAGCACCAGGACAGCAAGCCCATAAAATGACAAATTAAAGGCACAACCTCAGCCGACTCAGTTGATCCCAAAAGTCAAATTTCTCTAACAAAAAAGACAGCTAGCATACCAACAATTACTGCAGCATTTATTTCCTTCATCTACTTCCTTGAAGGGTTGGTGATGAAACTTATTGCATAAAGACTCATTAGCTAGATATTTTGTATCTCATTTTTGTATATATACCTCCCCATAGAATGTATTAGGGGTTTGGTGATTTTCTTTCTGGATTGTGCTGTAAAATATCAGACTGTATTAATACAAATTATTGTTGAAGTTCACTGTGTCTAAATCATCTGAAGGTGGATTGGATGTTCTGGGACCTGCTACAGAATTCCTGTGTCATTCTATGGAACAATAAGTTATACTAAACTGTGTTTTATGTTCTCTATATTCGTAAATTCCATGTATGTTTCATAATCTTGATAGCAGAGAAGAAGAATAGCATAGGATTTGTTTAAATGCACCATGTGTTCAATCTCTGCTATTAGTTATGTTTTCTTCAGGATTAGTCATAAATATGAATTCTTAACTGCTCATGTTTGCACTAATTCTTCCATTTTGAATACTGTTTAGGAATTCTTCATTGCTCCTGCACAATATTCATACACTTTCCCTCTACCAGTATAATGAAAGATTCTTGATTGCCTTTCATTCCCTGACTTCATTCCATCATTTCCAGATTTGAAAATTGTTCCTAGATTGCCTATCCTGCTCTGTAGCATTACCATTTCACCAAGAAACACTTTCAACGATTACCCTTTCAGTGACTCCATTTCCCAATGGATCCATTTCCCAATGGAAAAATGGTTTTATACTTGCACCCTAGCTATGTCTGATATCATCATCCAACAAACTTAAAACCAAACCCTGTTCATCATAACTAGCCTAAAATACTCCAAACAAAGCTAAATTATAAAGAGAGAGCCTTCTCTAGTTGCAGGTAGGCTAGGACCTGCAGCTAAAAGATTGGTCAGTGGTCACCTCGGCCGTATTCCCTAGAGGAGGTAGGGAACAACTTGAGTGATAACAGATGGAAAGCTTTCCAAACACAAAGTATGACAAACAGGTTCATTTTTCTCTCTTTTCCCCCACCATTTCTGGCAAGTACCTCTTTATTTTTGACAAGCTTGAGGAGGATAACATTTACTTGGTTATAAGCTCATCCTCCGGATGAGACCAACTTAGTTTAGATTCGAACCCTAAGAAGGAGTGGTCCATTCCTGTTTGTAATTGAACAGGTCCGTTCCTGTTTGTAATTGAACAGGTCCTTTACTGTGAAATTTTAACGTGTCCAGTATAGGATAAACTCGGCGTTTTTCAATTTTAGGGAGTCAGAAGAAAAACTTAAGAAAACTCCATGGTTGTCCTTTTTCATAAATTTGTGTCTCCCAAGCCCGAAAAAAGTATAAAATAATACTTGAGAGAATTGCTTGATCATTACGACCAAGGAGTGATTTTCATAATTAGTGCCTTCAGTCTGAAAAAAGTAAAAAAGCAATCGAAGACAGGTCATTTTATTACCAATATCGAACTTGAAACGACAAAAGTCCGGCAATCTTTTCATGTTTATATGGTCGGAAAAGAGATGTAAAAGGACCGTATTTTTAATTCCATTTTAACGAATCTAAAAAGAAAAACTCGGCAATCTTTTCATATTTTACGAGTCATAAAAGAGCTTAAAGAGGACTCCTATGTGTTTTTTGTTGAAAATGACCAATTTCACCTGAATACCCAATATTCTGCACAAAAACTGAAAACATTACTCATATCTGTTTAAAAATAATGAAAATGCACCAAAAATTACCTTTTCAAAGTAAAAAATAAATAAATTTAATTTATTTATTCAAAAAATCTTATAAAAAGGGCTTTTACAAGTTCATTTTTACCGTTTGCCTTTGGAGTAAAAAGTATGAACTTTCGGTAGAAAACTTCCTGTGGAGATTGCGAAAAATCTGACCGCTGGAATCGAGAACCGTCTTCTCCAGGTAATCCAAAATGTCCCTGACTTGCATTTCATCCATTTGAAATTTTGTTTTAGGGTTTAGAAATCGATTTTTGGAAGAAAATTAGGTTAAAAAATCGCCCGCAATGGTTGCGCAGGGGCGCCATGTGGCCCCTACGCGCCCCGATTTTTTGTGCACATAGAAAATTCGAGGTGTCGCACCTATCCTTAAGGAGAAGTGCAAACCTACACACTGTCTCTAAAGGGATGGGTGCGAACCCCGCGAAATGCGGATTTTGAACCCTAGTTTCTTCATTTTTGCCGCATAGAATTTTGAAATGAGAATTCTAATCCACCTATTTTGCAATGTAGGTACACAAAATGTTTGTTTGGTGGGAAAGAGAGCACGAGTATGTGGATAAAGCTGCATTACTCCATCCGCCTTCATTACATGCATTGAGAGCATGCGGGTTGTTCAAATTTTGGACCATACCTGGCATGAGGGCACAGATAGACTTTTCTGCAATGGTTGGTGAACAGGTGGAGCATACAGGACCAGTGCTTCATTATTGGTGGAAACCGACTCGAAATCGAGTCAGATTACATATACTTTTTTACTGGCTTTCCCAAGAGAGGTGCGGAGTTATCTCTATTCGGATCTAGGCCAGGTGGCCAATCTATCGCTAGTCTCCGACTAGAGTTCTGTAATAACCAGAATTCGAACAAACAGATAGATTTGAAAACCATCTCCCGCCCTGAACTGAAGGTGATTGCTTTTGTTGTTACCAGACTCTGCGGGAGTGTAGCATTGCATCTAGCTACAGGTTCCCAGATGTGCATGGCAGTGGACTGCTTCCGAGGCACCATCTTCAACTGGTGCAATGCTGTATTGGCCAATGTGAAGGGCCAATTGACTAGGGTGAAGAATGGGAAGCTAAAGAACTTTGGTTATGGTTATTTAGTTGTCAACTTTTCCCTAGAGAGGGTACCGATGTTGGTTCCACAGTAACTCACTGTTGAGGCTGGACTTCCCCGAGATCCTAGGGTTATGCGATGGGTTGCAGTTATGGCCCGCCATCCTGAGGAGGGTACCGAGGTTGTTTGATTCACACCAGAGTATTTCCGTTGGTTATAGAACCAACTCTTTATTATTCAGGATTTTCCATATGCTGGGATGGATTATCGTGGCGATCCCGACATGGCTCTTCCACCGGGGGAGCAATGGGATGATAGAGGTAAAATTGTTTTCAACCTTTTAATTTTATATGTATTTTTTTTATTTATTTATTTTTAAATCGTCCCAAAACTAATAGTAAAAGTTTTAAATGCAGATGTGGGTCCACAGCGACCAGCCGCCCTCCAGCCCTATGATCGGAGACAACCAGCTGCCGCAACACCGACCCCACAGAACCAGTCAGCAGAGACCTTGGCCGAGTTGCAGAGCCATCTAGAGCGCTTGACCGCAGATATTCTGGAGACCAGCATAGATGACATTCCTCTTCGGCTTCAGCGCTATGTGATTGGGGTCCCAGGACCTCTTAGGAGGTTCCTTTGTAGGGTGGCCCGAGCAGTGGTGTCTTATTAGGATCATCACTAGTGATAGGATGATTGCCTTGTAGACTCATTTTTGGACTTTTGATACTATCATTTTTTACGATCATAAGGTGTTTTTCAACCTATGATCGAGGACGATGTATATTTTTACACACTCTTATGCTATGCTATACTATTATTATGGTTATCTTGCAAAACATGTTTATGAGATGTTTTTAAATTTACTGTTTGATTTAATTCAAATGTCTATTTAACATTCGAGAAGCAACTGCATCTGCTAATGTATTTAAATATCTTGGAATGTGCTAATATTATATGTAATCAAATTCTCATTCCAAAAGACAGACTCTCAAAAATAATCGTAATAATATTGGATTTCTAATGGCATAAACTCGATTAAGCTGTAATACAACGAGTTCCAAATCTAAATTAACAATCAAACTTCCAATTCCAAATGATATGGATTCAAATAATAATTCAATCACTGCACTGTATTCTGCAATGTTGTTCATTGTTTGACCGAGGCTTACCCCGTGCATAGATACTAACTTGTCAGAGGGTGAGTAGATAATCCAGGCTGCGGAAGAGATGTTTCGTGTACTATGACAAGCGCCATCAGTGAAACCGATGTATGTTTGGAGAGGCGTCAACATCTGCAATATCAAGAGTAAAATCAAGATAAGCAGGACTAATAATAAAAAACACTCTCTAAAGTAAAGCACACATCTTTAATCTAAGAACACACCAAACTTAGAAAGAAAACTAATCTAAGAAATCTCCACACTAATCGTTTAAGCATAATATCGCTTTAGATAAATTTCATTCTTGGGTTTACCTAAGGAGACACTGTCAAAATCTTCTAGCTCATAGGCCCCTTTTTCCAGCTTTCACTTGACAATATACGGACCATGCCACATGGGTACAAATTTGCGAGCCCCTAGCTTATCGTTTGCTTGATCGTAAAGTAAGACTATGTCTCCTTCCGAAAAATTGCGGGGTGTAACATTCCGATCATACTAAGCTTTGATCCTTTTGTCATGAGTTTCGATAGCTAATGCAGCATTGCATCGATTCTCATCTAATTGAGCTAAGTATAATAAACGTTTTTCTTCTTCGGAAGTGGTTGGAAATAATTGCACGACAATTTGTAATGACAAGATTTCACATTCAATGGGAAATACTGCCTCTAAACCATAAACCAGTTGAAAGGGAGTAAAACCTGTTGATGTTTTGACTGAGGTTCGGTACACCCAAAGCGCTGAAAATAACATGTTGTGCCAATTCGACCGATGAATCCCAATGATTCGTCGGATCATGGAGATTAGAACTTTATTGACTGCTTCAAGTAGACCATTTTCCTGTGGGTAATATGGAGTGGAACTATCATGACGCAGGCCAATCTGATCTGTAAGTTCGGTCATCATGATGTTTTGAAAATGACTCCCATGGTCAGTGATAATCACTTGGGGAACACCAAACCTAGAAATTATGTGGTTGAAAATGAAAATCGCAGCAGTTTTGCCGTCTGCCGAAAATGTAGGCATCACCTCGGCCCACTTGGTAAAATAATCTACCGCAAGGATGATATACGCATGCCCCCCAGCTGAGTGAGGGTTACATGTAATACAATCGATACCCCATTTTGCAAATGGGCCAACGGCAATGATAGGGTGGAGAGGAGCAGGAGGAGCGTGCATCTTACGATAAACAAAATTGGCAATTGTGGCATTTCTGGATGGCAATAATACAATATTTGAATATCGACGGCCAAAAATAGCCAGCACGCAAAATCTTTTGGGCTGTGGCATACCCAGACATATGATCGCCACACGCTCCAGAGTGTCAGTCATTAAGAACCTTCTCATCCTCATCATGAGTAAGGAAACAACGAAAAACAGAATCCACCCCACGATGATAAAGAGTATCTCTAATAATAGTGTAAGGTTGGGATTGGAATCATATTTTCCGGCGCTGAGATCGTGAAATGTCTAGCCGAAAAGATTGGGTCTGGAGATAGACAATGATATCTCTGTACCATGGATCAACAGTGCTAATAAGGAATAAGGAGTCATCCGTTATGGGTTCTTCTGTCACATGTTCGGTATCAACATGAGGGAAGTCACACACTAATTCCGCAAAAACCAAAAACTTCTTTGACTTGGCCTTCTCAAATTCCAAGTCAAATTCATGTAGGATAACAATCCATTTGGAATACTTGCCCCCAGCAATTGTTTAGTCAAAATGTATTGCATAGGGTTAAAATAAGAAATGGTGATTGTTTTGCGTAACAAAATGTAATGAAGAAATCGCTGAATAGCTTGGACTGCAACTAAGGCCAATTTCTCCACATGTGAATATTTTAACTCAGTGGGAGTTAGAGTCTGACTAAGATAATAGATGACATGTTCTCTTTTGAATTCATCCTGTTGAACTAAAACCATCCCAATGGTGGAACGGGAAGTTGCCGGTACAAGAAGTAATCCTGGTTGTAGTTGGGAGGGTGCAATAACAGCACATGGGTCAATGCATGTTTAAGTGCATCAAAATATTTGTCAGCGATCTCGTCCCAAAATAATGGAGTGTTCTATTTCAATAACTGGGTGAAACCTTTTGTAATCTCGGTGTAGTTAGGAATGAAACGACGTAAAAATTTTACTTTCCCTTGCACACTCTGGAGTAGGCGAAGTGTTGAAGGAGGTGGTAACTTGACGATGACTTCAACCTTCGAAGGATCAATGCAAATGTCGGCTTTGGATACAACAAATCCCAGTAACCGACCCGCTTCTATACATAAAACACACTTGTGCGGGTTCAGCCTAATCTGATAATGCCTACATCTCATGAAAATTGCTCGTAAGTGAGTGAGATGATTGGCTCGTCGTAATGAATGAGTTGGTAAATCATCGAGATAAGGCTGCACAATGTGCTTGATGTCATGAAACGCATAAGACATTTCCCTTTGAAAAGTTGCCCCGACGTTCTTCAATCCAAAACGTAACTTGCAATAAGCAAATGTCCCCCATGGACAAATGAATGCCGTTTTTGGTTGATCAGCAGGTAGAATGTTAATTTGATTGTAACCGGAAAACCATCCATAAAGGAGAAAACTTCACTTCCGGCACAATCATCGATAATTTGATCGATATAGCGTGTGAAATAATTGTCCTTAGGACAAGCACGATTAATATCCCTATAGTCGATGCATATTCTTATCATCCGTTGTTTTTTAGTAACTGGAACAATATTTGATACCCAATCCGTCAAGGGAATTGGATAAATGAAACCCTCTTTAAGTAATTTCTCAACTTCTGTTTTGATGGCAGCAGCTTTTCATGGGTGTATCTGACGCAACCGTTGCCGGACGGGTTTAGCATCCGGGTAGGTTTTGATCTCATGAACAACGATTGAAGGATCAATTCCTGGCATTTCTTCATAGGACCAGGCAAACACGTCATGGAATTCTTGAAATAGGGCTTTATATGTGTTGACTTCAGTGTCTGTACAAGAAGCACCTATGTGAATGTTTTCAACAATCCCAGGTTTGACTGAAATGTCGATAGGAACCATTCGAGAAATATTGGCTAAATTTTGTTCAGAATCAGGATGTTTCAATGGATTCTGCAGTTCTTTGACATATTCAGTGGTAAAAATGGATGAAAAATCATTTTCAAAATGATAAATATCAGGTAAAAACGAAGACCTAATCCTACCCCAACATCCTTGTAAGCGATAGCGGTTTTTCCAACATGCTGAATACTCTCAGCAGAGGATGGGTCGAACGAAAAGTAAGTTAACTGATCTATTGTAACGATATTTCCATTATGTGGGAACTTAATAAGCCGAAAGACCGATGAAACAACAACAGTCATGGCATAAGACTAGCTACAACCCAAAAGAAAGTTGTAATCTAGAGGGGCATCAACCACCTCCACATCTAAATTAACAATTTTTCCTTCAACCCCTATAGGTAAGTCCTGCAAATTTCCATAAGGATGAAACCCTCGGCCATCAAAGGCCTTTAGAATCGTCGGGGATTGATTAAGTGTAGGAGAACCAAGGGTTTTCCAACACTGTATCGACATAATACACGTGGAAGCTCCCTCATCAATCATAGTCCTAAAACAAGGTCTATTTTTGACTAATGCTGGAATTTAGAAAGCCATTTGATGAGGTAAGCAATGTGTACTTTTTTCTAAATCGAAGACTATGAGGTTTGAGTCCTGAAGATAAACAACTCCTATAGCCGAAAATAGCATTTTACACTGTGCTGGACAAGATTGTAGCACTTTCAAAGCTGACAATGCTGAAGGTGAAACAACTAAATCTTCAACAATGTTATAGTTCTGAGCAACTCTCGCATGTGGATTGAAAGCTGACTTTTGAAGTATACCCTTAGCGGGCGACTTGATTACTAAGTCGAGATTTGGTTTCTCGATCTGTAGTGGATCGGAACTAGATGGAGCTGAGGATGATGGATTGGAATTAAAAGATTTTGCTTCCTTACCACCAAGAGGACTCTTACTTCCATAATCTTGTGATCGTGTCGCAATCCTTACATGTGACATCATTATTATGGGCTCTTCCGAGGCACTAGAGGAAGAACCTATAATTTTACTATCTTGACTTGGAAAAGGAACCTTTGATGATTTTCGCAACCTCGGCACGATGCGGACAATCCCTTGTAAAGTGCTCCTCATCACAGATGAGACAAGGATATCGAGGTTTTCGTTTCTCGTCAGTAGAATCAGGTTTATCGGAATTCTCCTTTGAGTTCCACTTATTCTTCTTCTTACCTTTCTTCTTGCCGTTAGATTTTGATTTGGTCGTAGATGATTCTACGACATGAACATCGGCAGAAATTTCAGGTGAAGACTCTCCCTTAGGGTAATCTGGTAAAGTTATAATAGGAGAAGATTTCTTGGAGGATTTCTTCTTACTCTTGGTATTAACAGTACCAATCATACCGTCAGCGGCATGAGAACCTGAGGGAGGTGCAGCTATTTGATTTTGCTTCGGAAGGTCGGGGATTTTCTCATGTAATGTACCTGACTGCGTATAAACGAAGTCAAGGTACTGAGCTTGAGCAATTACTTGCTCTTCTGTAACTACCCCTGCCTTAGCTACATCTTCAGTTATTTTGGGTAATAATGATTTTACAAACCATTCTGCCAAAATTTGGTCCGGGATAAAAACTTTCACTAAACGACGTCGACGACGCCATTCATGAATATGATCTGAAATATATGTGGATGTCGACTGCTTTAATGAAGTTAATAATTCCATTCCGTTGTCATATCGGACTGGGAGCTGAAAATGAGTAAGGAAGGAAGTGGCTAACTAACTAAAATTGTAAAAAGAGCCTCGTGGCAACTCAATGTACCACTTGGCTGCAAGGCCAATCAAAGTGTGTTGAAAAAGACAAAGACGAATTGAATCATCTATAATGGAATTCGATGCACACCAGAGATGGTTAGTCATCACATGATTAGACGTATCTTCTCCTGACTTCCCCTCAAACTTTGGTATATCACTGGGCAACTTATTCGGCATTGGCGGCCAAAACAGAAGATAATTAATGGGATCGTTCATAAGGCGCGACAAGTCAGGCAAATCCAAATTTTCTATAAACGGTAACTGACGGTTCGGATCCCGAAAACTTGGGGTCATAAGACCAGCCCCAGGAGGAGGATATCCAGGATATCTTGGTATCGGATTCGCATTTGGGATATTATATCCTCCTGGAAAACCAGGATTAACCGGACCATACTGGGGTTGCTGAGGTTGTTGATATGTATACCCAGGGTACGGTTGATACTGATAAGTCGGGTTCTGCACAGCAGGGCTGAATTGGTACTGCTCCTGGTACGGTTGATAAGTAAATTGGGGTTGACTTTTGACAATTGTATTAGGCCCAGGTTGTCCTACAGGCATGGAAACCGGAGTCTGGATTATAGGTCCAGACTGGGGAAAAGAGGCCTGAGGAGTTGATACGGGAGCAGTAGAAACTGGAGCCGTTGATACTCCAAAAATGGGTGGAGTGGATTGAACAGAAGCCGCAGCAGTTGCAGCAGACGTTTGGGATGGAGTTCGAGGCGAACTAGGCCCGGATTGATGAGCTGCCCCATGTGTAGCAGTTTGAGTAGTAGGCTGGACAGGTTGCTGGGGTGAACCAAAAACAAAAGACTATCCAGATTGAGATGACAACTACACACTGGGTTGCAGAGTCTATTGATCCCACACCACGTTCACTCCACGGTATGGACCCATAACAGGTTGAGCATATTGAGGACCAAAACCAGGTTGAGTGTAAGATTGATAATTATATGGTACATTTCCAGGTCCTTGAACAAATGATTGACCTGAAGGTGGTTTAAAACCTTGAGTTTGATGTTGACCCTGAGGTTGGTACTGACCTTGAGGTTGGTACTGACCTTGCGGTTGGTACTGACCTTGGGGTTGGTACTGACTTTGAGGCTGGTATTGACCCTGAGGCACATATTGATACTGGGGTTGACCTTGAGGTACATATTGATACTAGGGTTGACCTTCAGGAAAATATTGTCCCGTAGGGACATACTGTCCTTGAGGTTGCCCCCCAAGCGGTAATGGACTACCTTGAGGTTTCCCCCCAGGCGGTATTTGAGTACCTTGCGGCTGCCCCCCAGACAGTATTGAACTACCTTGAGGTTGCGGATTAGGAGTAGTACCAGACATCATAAGAATCTCTTCGACACTTAACGGTTTAGTTCCGTTATGACGAGGAGATACGGAATATTCGATGGGTTGAGGAGAAACTCCTGAAAACGTACCAGATAAAGACTGATACCCAGGACGAACAGAAGGACCGCCATGTAAAAAAGTTTATGGCGTCTAAGTAAACAAGGATGACTATCTCGACATATTCAAAGGAGGATAATAACCTCTGGGTGTTGGATGTGTTAGCCTCCTGCTGCAGCAGGTTACTCATATTTCATGATTGACATTTTTACAGGCCAAATATGTCATACTTTTCATGCTGCAATGCTCCATATTTGCTAACAGACACTAAAGAAGGAGGTCATGAAAGAGTGCTAGTCAAAGTTCATCTGCTGCATTCTAATTTTGAAGAGTTATTCCATTTTTGTAGAATTCTCAGCTGAAGGGGGGTCCAAACAACTTAATCTTGGTCTTCCTAGGTTTCAATTTCCTGTTTTAGAATATAGAGAATGAACAATCTGTCCAAATAGCTTAATCTTGGCAGATTCTTAGATAGGTAGAGAATCAAAGGAGCCCAACTGCTTAATCTGGGCCCTTGGAAGAAATAAGGTTAGTTTGTAGATAGTAGGATAGAAAAAGAAAAAGTTGAAAAGCTGGGTCTCCAAGTATAAGTGCACCCAAACCAAAAAGAAGAAAAAATGTTAGGTAAGTAGGCTGGGTAGGTAATTTTGAGGTTGCAGAATGGTGATTTGTGATCAACTCCACATTTTCAAGTGTTATATTTATCCAGATCACAGTTAGCAGGCAGTTCCCATCTGAAGGACTTCAAACGAGGCATGACTAACTTCCCCTTCTTCCTCTTCCCTAAATCATTTACTAACTTCCCCTAAAAGGGATCAAGATCTGCTTGATCTCTCTTAGTTTCATCACTTTCCATATCATTTTCCTTGATAAAGATCTGCTTTATCCAAGGAGGGTACATATTTTCTCTGCAAAGTTCTATCTCCCCTTTGAAGCCTAAGATCTCTTAAAATTAGCGCTTTCTTGTCATTTTCATATTAACTCCTGACATTATTATGTAAATCCCTATCTATTTCCCTTCCCCCTATCAGAACTATGGTAATAATTCCCCTATGTAAATATCCCCTTCATCTGGTTGAAACATAACCATAAGTATCTCCTTGGGAATTACTAAGTCACCTGGATCTTAGTAAGAACCCTCACTCTACATAAATTTCCCTCCGAGGTGTTTTGGACTCCTTCCAAAACACAAAAAACCCCCTTCAAATGCATTCACAAACCCCCGCGCATTTCATTTTTGGAATTTATTAATAGTTGATTAATAAATAACCAACGCGCCAAACGCATTGCACCATTTTCTAAAGTTTGAAACCCACCCGCGGCCGCAAAAATTAAAGTTTATCGTGCACACACCTTAACTAAACCCCGTGCATCTTCTCCTCCCGACCACCGTCGGATCAGCCCTCCCAGATCCGACAGCTCTTATGCATATCGGGCGCCCTCTTATGGGTGTTCGTTAGCACCCGATGTCCGACGGTTTTACCGACGTACACCGGGACAGCTGGTGACATCCCATTGCATCGGGCTGCCCCTGACAAAAACCACCTCCATACCAAAGGCAGTCCGATGCATACCAAAACCACCCTCCCCTCGCGTAACAGGAGTGCCGCGTCACCCCGCCACGTCGCCTCCACCTCACCCCTTCCTGCATGCGCCTGGCTCACGTCACCCTGCCATCGTGTTCCGCCACATTATCACCCTGTCGTACTGCCACGTCACCCTGCTAACGTTAGCATGCTGAAATCCCATCCGTACAGGGGGGTCCTACTGCTGGCGTCATGCTGACATCATCCGCCGTACCACTGACGTCAGCAGCTAAAAAAGGAAACGCGTAAGCGCAAAAATCAAACTTCGGAGCCCCGGCTCGAATTTCTGAGGCAGTTTTCGATCCGCGATTAGCACTTAGCACTAATCGCGCATCGCTACGGGAAATAGGCCATATTGGAGAATATTTAGCGGAACTTTTGATTCCTTGGCCAATTTTGCACCGAAAAGGACAGAAAAAGCCTGATTTTGCAGTTTTGAACGCATCAAAAGAGAGAGAGAGACCCGGTTCAGAGGTTAAAGAATATCAGAGCAAATATGCAGCCAAAAACCACGTCAAAGAGTATCAGTGTTGCAGCAAAGTGTATCAGTGGAGATCTTCTCAGGGCTCGAGGCGAATGAAGCATTAAAAGAAAACCTTGAAAGTCAAGAAGCAGTTAAGCAAGCATTCAAAGCTCGCCAGCACAAATGATTGCACATTAAAGCTCATATCAGATCAGAGGACCAGAACTCAATGCACAGTTATTACAGAACCACTGCACCAAGTCACAGAGGACACCACATCAACTCACTTTCGATCCAGCTACCTCTGGAGCAACCTAAAGGAGACTTACTTGCATTTAATTCCAGCATAAATTAGGGTTTCGAAAGCTTTCCCACAGACCTGTTTAGGTCAGTTGTAATAAATACTTTTAGATATTTTACCTACATATACCACCCTGAAAAATGTAATAAGGGTTGGTGGGTTGATCTTGGTTGTTTTGATTTTTTGCTCGAGTAGAGACTCGCACTGTATATGTGATAATTTCTATAATCAAAGATTGCTTGAGAGTTCGGAGAATGAACTGTGCACTATGTTCAATTGGTTGAAGAGTGATTGTGGAATTCTTGTGCTTCTACATGGTTCAATAAGTGTTCTTTAACTATGTCTAGTGTCTTATTTTTGTTTTATCATCTATGTTTCACCATCTAAAATTACACAAAGGAAGAATAGTTTAGGATTTGCTTGGGAGCACCCTATGCTCAATTTCTGTGATTTCTGCATGTTTTCATCAGGAACAGTTATGAATATGCATACTTAAATGATCATGTTTACACTGTTTTCTTTCACATATGAATGTTAATTTAGGAATTCTTAACTGCTCCTAGATAACCATTCATTCACCTCCCTTCTCTGTCAGCCAATGAAAGATTCTTAATTCCCTTTCGTCTCTGACTTTCATCCCATCTTTTCAGCAAATTGGTATTGTTTCATGTATAGCTATCCTGCTCTATAATCCTCTTGTGACCAAGAAAACGCAATAGCAAGCCTTAGTCCATGACTCCATGCCCAATGGTTTGAAACTTATCACACTATCCCTTGCCTCTTTTCTTGAATGCAATTTCCTTCCATTCAAACTCCATCCAAACTTAAAAAAAACCCATTGAATCCAATAGTTAGCCTAAAATCATCATCAATGAACCTAAATCATTAAGAGAGAGCCCTCTCTGATTGTAGGTAGGCTAGAACCTGCAATCCAAATATTGGTTTCTAGTTACCTCAGCCGTATCCCTTCAGGATCTTAGGGACAACTTGAGTGATAACAGGATGGAAAGGAAATCGAGGTGATGAAGATGTGAGACCTGGATTTTCTAATAAATTGGTCAACGAAATATACCAAGCATCACCTCTAATGGGACTGTAGAAAATAGATTCACGCTCCCTAAGTTAAATACTCGGTTGATTTTCAGGGATGCTTATACCTTCGTTTGGACTCGAACTTACAATTTCTTCAATGGAAATGAATCCAAAAGGAAGATTCTCAGTAATGATATTTTCTACTCTGGGTGAACTAGGACCACTAGAAACAGGAGAAGCAAATCCTGAAGATGGAGTAGCATCAATTTCAGTTTCAGGTTCTTCGGCTAATGATCTAGTAGGAGTCATACTACCAGTAACCTCAGAAAATGAAATTGGTTCAGAAATATATTCTGTTGCTTGCACTAGATGATCAGGATGTACAATCAACGAAGACTCTCCGGCCTCTGGCGACCCAACCCTACTTTCACTAGGTGTGACAAGGGCTTGCAGCCCTTCCAGCTAACTTGGTGTAAATTCGGGAGGTTTCCCCCTGTAGTCGACGAGATTCTCTCGGTATTTCAGCCACGATTAATTATTTAATTAATTCACACGAAAACAAAGAAAATCTCAAGAAAAACACCTAAAGTCTCTAAAGAACCAAACAATTTGAAGCACACGCCTAATAAATCTAGGTGATCAAACCACACACAAACAGTATCTTTCCGGATCAAAAACACTAGTCGGTGATGAAATCCAACGTCACGGAATTCAATACAGAAATGGCGGTTGGAATAGTTACCCCGAAAACCTGCTTAATGAAACAGACTGGCACAAGTTTCTCCACTATAACCGTCTCGAGTGAAGATAACCCCCCAGAGAGTCCAAGTGAGTCTAGTCGACGTCTGCTCCAGGTACAGTGGGATCTTCCCTCCACCGTCACCTAGGAAAGAACCCTAAAGATTATGGTCACTAAGGTCACCAACGGAAACAAATATACCTGGGGGAACAGTCTACGATCCGATACGCATGCAAGGGCAGAGTAACAAGCTCAATCCCCTTGAAGGCTCCTTGACATAATCCAAGGTCTACCAACAAGTGACCCCAGGTTCCTCGTCAATGGTCAATCTGAGGTTTACCATTTTTAATACGTGAATATCTTCTATCGTTCCCAATGAGGAAGGATTGATTCCCACATTGGTTCGGATATGATCTTGTGCTTCTCCTTTAAGAGGAGCTTTCCTAGAGCATAGATGTAACAATTGGAATTTCTCCCTACCGCAAGATTGACTACTTGTTTGTTTAAACTATCTTGGAGAGTTAATTACTCCCTACTCAAAGATACTAGCCTAAGCTATGTTGGTGAAAAGAGCCCTAAAAAATAAAAAGATTGCTAGATTGATTTTAATTAAGCGTTAATTTTATTGTTTGTTCCTTAAGTCAATGGGTGCGGAGATGAAACTTTATGGTGTGAAGACTCGACTCCAAAACACTAAAAAATGCAACTAAGATGATAACAATTCCTTTTCCTTTTCAATGAATTTCTAGCTAAGGAAGAGTTGAATATGCAATATTTTGAAAATAAAATCTTTCTCTTAACATACAACTGAAAGGAAACTTTTTATCTTTTTCAAAGAACTTTAAAAACGACACTACTAATCACGCTCACAGAAAATCCCTTTGCTTTTCAACAATCAACAACTACAAGAATAAGCAATTCCTTTAAGAGAGATTTTAAGATTTCTAGAAAAACTCTAAAAACCTATTGAAAACAAATTTTTTCAACAAGCTTCCATAATTTCTATGAAAAAATTCAAAACTATGATTTAATCTTGAGATCTAAATGAAAAATGGATTGAAAAGAAACTTGAAATGTTTTTGAGGATGCTCAACTTAGTCTTTCAGCTTAACTAAGGATCAATTTGTTCAGCTCAACAAACTAATAAAAAACATCCAATTATGTTTTAATAGAAAAAATGAAATTCAAAATTTTTAAGCAAGTTTAATCAAAGTTTTGTAAAAGAGACAAATGGGATCTAGATCTCTTCACGGATAGATTTCATAAGCTAGTCAAACTCAGCAAGAAGACTAGAGAGACCACGGTGATCTAAGGCTCTAAGGCTCCGGATCTCTGAGCTACTACAAAGACCAAGCAAAAACCAATCCAATAGACAAAACTTCTTAGAAAATCACTTCAAACGAGAACGCCAATGAAAACTAACTCACAAGGAACTTTTGTCAAGACAAGTGCAGGTCTAGGCATATACTAACAGCTATGGACAAAAACTAAACCTAACTGCGTAGATGGATCTTAGGTTTTTCAAACTTTTGACAGGGTTCACAGGCACCTAGTAGAACCAGGTGCGGTGCCGCTCTGTGTTACACCGTAACAGTGCGGAGAGGTCCGCACTGTAACTAACTCAGAGGGTGCGGTCCTCTTCCAAAATTTCAAAAAATAAAAATCCAACCAGGATCTAACCAGTACCCAAACTCACATATATCAAGGCAAAATCAGAAACAAAAACTTAAGTTTCTCAAGTCAAAGCAAAGACAAATCAAAAATCAAACCAAACCAGTCCCCAGCGGAGTCGCCAATTTGTTGGCCGGATAAATCGTTCTTGCGGACAATACCGATCTCCCTAGTATCGAATGATATCTAGCAACAAAGAGCAAAATCAAATCTACTTTTCTCTAAACATGGTTCAATTCATTAATGAATACTAAGAGGTGTAATCAGACCCTACCTCGGTCCAACGCTTTTTTGAGGCAGTTTTACTCCAACAGCTTCAAGCAGTTCCCTTTTAATAACCTGCATACACAAACAAGCACACATCAAAGCATACCAGCGTATAACAAAACATGTTCATTATAAAGATCAAGGAGCTCATAAAATAAACCATTAGAGACATTTCATTGAGAAAAACAAACTTGATTGTATTAACTTTATGAATAAAAGAACCTTACAACCTTTGCTTGATGTTGCACAAGCTCTTTGCTTGATGTTGCAGGAGTCTCCTCTACTTTGACAAGCCTCACTCACTTCCCAAATGAAATGAAAGGTATATAATCTCTCCTCTCACAAGCTCAAAAAGGAAGTCTAATTTACAGTAGCATTTACCCTTAAGAATCTTCAACTTTCAACTTCCCCTACAACCAACCCAATGCCTGAATTTATAGTGCAAATGGAGGAAGTTGCAGGTCCACCATTGAAGGGATAAGTTCCTCCTTCAATGGGATAAGCACCTCATATCATGGAGTTAGCTCCCTTAGTTATGGAATGGATGAACCAAGGTGGAGCGGACTGGCCAGCGTAATATTCCTTCTAGAAGTGTCTAGAAGTGACCCAAGATGAGTTTTTAAGAATGAACTCACGCCTTTTTAAATTTACAGGGGTTCGCACCCATTACTCAATAGACAAAGCGGTCAGGTTCGTAGGAAACATGACCATTGGGTGCGGCACCGCAGGCAATACTAGGAGAAAGTGTGAAACTAGGATTTGAGATATTTTTAAGGTCTTTCTCCCATTTTCAAGGTTTGACATGAAGAGCTGAGGCTTAAGACTTGCAAAGGAGGTATGTATGAGTGTTTATGGACTCACACAAATTGTAGAAAGTCATGGTGACAATTTTTTGTGTAACAATAACCATAGTTCAAGATAACGGAGACCTTAAGACACAAAAAATTAAAAAGAAGGGAGTGGAAATCACAAGAAAAGTGAAAAATAAGAGGTTTTAAGCACTAACACGGGTAAACAAGCCAATACAGTGTGCTATAGGAAGAGGTAACACATGTCTATAAACGCTAACTAATCTAGATCTCTTTAGATACCGGAATTAACCAAGATTGTTTACTTCTATGATGTTATCAGAATTGCATATGAAAGAGTATGAAACAACCACATTTGCATGCTTTAAGGAAGACAAAACATAACAACAACCATCAAATCAAGAACACAAACACATTGATAACAGAGTTCACCCAGTATGGGTTACGTTTCTGGGCCCTAATGTCAAGAGTGGGGATCTCACTTCATTGAATGCTGCAAATGATGATGATGTATATGGTATGTTATTTTTCATTACAAGGATGACTACCCTCTACCATATTGGCATGTCTCTTCATGAGACGTTCTCAGGAACTCTCACTCATGTGGGAAAATTCCCTCGACAAGAGTGGCATGTCTCTCCACGAGACATCCTATAAGAAATCTCACTCAAATGGGCATTCCTTTAGCATGACAAGCTAATAAAACATCAAATGATCTAGCATACAAGTGTCCCTCAACATAATGGTAATTAGCGATCTCCATAACAAAAATATCATCTTAGACAATTAAAAGAAATACATGGCATAATTGCATCATATACCTCCACTTTAGGGGATGTCCGAAAAATGAAAAAATCAACTGTTGAAACAAACATCATCGATACATTCATGGTAGTAAATCATGTTGAATGTCTATAAACTTTGCCCCTTTATGACACCGTCAAATTCTGGACCCTCGGGAATCTTGAAGATTCCCCTAAATATTCTTTCCTGAAGATACTCAAAAATTTCATTTCTCAGATGATGATTCTGAGCACACCATTATGATCCCTATGAAATTCTATGAAAAATGACTATAAAGTTGGCAACATTTTTGCTCTATCAAAAATCAACCTCCAAGGGAACTTTTAGATTCCACAAGATTCTCCAAAGATTCCTTGTTGCTAGACACCTGAATTGTTTTTGCTTAGATGGATATTTTGATTACATGGTTGGACTCCTTGTGATAAAACATGTAAAAATGACTATCAACTTATCAAATTCTGACACTTGCATCTCTGGCCCTCTAAGGGAATATTTTTGGCATCTTGGCATATTCTCTGCTCATGGTTCCACACCTCCGCCCACTCATGATTCCGCTTTGGTCCTCCGCCATCGGGCTCCTCCATCTATAAAATGAGTTGATTTTAAATAAATATGTGTTGGTGGACATTACAATGAAGTTTGTTTGTCTTGTTGCTAAAACTTCCAAGTTGTAGCGGGTAGGTCGAGGTTTCCAACCCCACTGCCCCCTCGAAATGGTATGTTGCTTGTTTATTTTTTATTTTTCGTTGGTTTTGCGGTCAGTGCTCCACTCGTTTGACATTCAACACTCCATTGGTTGTGTTAACATATGGCGGGAGGTGTGTGGTTAACGTTTATGTTATGTGGTTGTGGAACCACCCAGGTGGTGGGCCAGCACCACCGAGTTGAGCAAGTTAAAACCCCATCGGTTCTGGCGTGTATAATGTTGTAATATGTGGTTTGGGTCATGCAAGTCCACCATGGGTGGTTTGCATACCCGTTACATTTGTTTTAATATAATGTGACTGTGCAGGGGTGGCAAGGGTGGTAGCCTGCCACCCCAATTTTAATTTTCTTGTTTTTATATAAGCCAAATATTTAAAAACAATTGACCATTTTTTAAGGTTTGTTGGGTAAATTAAGTAGGGAACAAATTTTCCTTTCCTGGTGGTCAGATTCCATGCGTTGGGACACTACCAAATTGTTGCCTTGTTAAGGCTCCCACTTGGCCAAGTTTTCCCAAAACTTTGACCAGCTATATCTTGAGCATACAAACTCAGAGTTGAGTTCCATTCACACCATTGGAATCAGGGCGAAGATCATTACGATCTAGTCCTGGTTTCACTTCAAACTGAGGACATTGTTTTTTTAGTTATTCCATTCCCATTGTTGAATTATGAGCTTATCTAGAGCCACCTTGATCACTAGCATGAGTTAGTAACACTATGTGTCCACACTATATCAGTGTTATAAAATTTTCACCCAAAAAAAAATTGTATAGGTCAGAGAAACTGGATCAGATCAATTAGTCTATTATGCATGCAAACTATAGATAGGAATTCAAATAAATAAAAGATCAAAGAGATGGAATTTAGGAGAGGAAAAAATAAACCAAGAAGAATAATTCACCCCAATGGAGTCGCCAATTCTTCTATATAATTTTAAGCTCCATTGGACAAACTAGAAAACCTTCTTAGGTTCTCCCGAAGACCTAGGGAAGAAAAAACAAGTGATCTATTGTAATAAGGTTGGATGTATTCAAGAATGCAAGAGGTAAATTGAATCTAATAGATTGGTGGCAAAGGAGAACCCACTTGTCTTCCTTTGTAGATCTATTGGAGGATTCAACATAGTTGATAAGCGCTCCTAGCTAAATCCAAAGATTTATCTTGAACACAAAGAAACACAAGAAAAACCTTCACAACATAATATATTGTCCCTTAATGACATTAAGAGTAAACAAATAAAATATGCATAAATGATAGACAACAATAAGGAAGAAACAATAGTAGATCTATATATCAAGCAAGTGAAGGAAGATTACAACCATAAGGTGTAGCTGCAGTAGCACCTCCTCCAACTCCTAGCTCCAAAAACTATCTCTCTCAAGGAAGATCTTGACAACATAAAAATACAATGAATTTTGATCCTTTTCTCAATGGCCAAGCCCAAATATATAAGCAAGTGGAGGCTATGAAGATTTCCAAATTCCTCCTTAGTTATAATTAGGAAAAATATTTTGGGTGGATGATGCTTCCTCATGTAAAAATTATTTCATCCACTTTTTAGATGTTGTAATGCTTAGGAAAAATATTCATCGTGCTTTATGGATATTTCCTACTTCTGTATGCTTTGTTTATTTAGGAAAAATTGTAGATGAGGATAAATAGAACGCATTCCACCATATGTGTTTCCTTAAGTGAAGAAGCATGTCAAAGTGAGTTAACTCGAGCTTTTTTCCTTGTGATTGAATGAGAATTTGGTAACACAAGTTAGATGAAGGGACAAAGTGTTATAGACTAGGATAATGTTTTCTTCATCGTACATAACATGTGTTATTGTCTTAAATAGGCTGGAAAAAGGGGGTGTGAAGGGGTGTATTTCAACCAAAAGCATAGTAATCTCCTATGAGTTGCTGAAGAGGTATTTTCATAGACAGCATTCACCCCTAGTGAGCCATATGATTCAATTGAAGTAATTATGCTATAGAGGGAATTCATAAAGGAAACAATTCATTTTTTAATTAGTGGAGAGGGAATGGACTACTAAGGACTAAATTCCATAACTAATACTAAAGTTAAATGTTTAAACGACAATGAATGTATCAAAGAATCAAGCATATGATCCAACCAATCATATCCGAATGTCCTGTTAATTTTTGGATTAAAAATTAGGATTAGAGAATCTAGCCGATGAAAAACACTTCCTGATTAGTGAGATACCTCTCAAATCCTCCAATATCAATATTTTACTTCATCAAAAACCTATCTTTAGTTTTTATTTTAGAGTGACTTGCTTGAATCTACACACTCTTTGCTTGTTTGAAATGCATAAGCAGGATATAACACACTTGGTGAAGGGATGGAGACAAACAAATTAAGCAAGGAATGACGTTTTTTTACTTTCCAAGGCTAAAAATAACTAGTGACACATCTATGGTGAGGAAGCAAGAATGTGTAAATTTTTTACCTTCTTAAATTGATTAGAATATAATGAGAGTTTGAAATATAGTAAGAAGAAAAACCGATCACATAGGAAGTTTTAACACCGTCTTAGAGCATCAATTATGAATGTTCTCATAGAGACTTCACTTGTTGTTGTTGATGATGATGATGATGATGGTGGTGATGGTGATGATGATGGTGGTGATGATGATGATGATGGTGATGATGATGATGATGACGACGACGACAAAATTGATGACGACAATGACGATGACGATGATAACGATGACAATGATGATTATGATGGTTATAAAAATACATTAAGACCAACTTTGATTTATCAAAACTTTCAAAAAATTGACAGAACTAATTGGTTTTATTTAATTTTATGTATGTGCTCAAAAATATTGAACATAGGCATTGCTAAATCCTTATAATTCTCATGAGCTAAAATCTTAGGGAATTTTTTATGATAATAAATATTTTGAAATTGAGATCCAATGTGGCTGTATATGGAACATAATAAAATAAATTTCTTCTCATATTCAACCCTCTTAGTGTCACAAATATTATAGGTTCCTTTAACCCGTGGCTTTTTATGACTTGCCCAATGCCCTATTTCACTATAGAGCTCATGAGAGTTCATTTTTGTTTTAACAATGTTTATTTTACTATTTAGGATTATTTATTATTTATTATTTATTATTTATTCTTATTTATTTATTTTGTTTAAAATAAAGAGATAGTTATAATGTTATAAATTAGGTTTGATCACATCCTTATAACACCTTAATTTTCTCGCATGCTCTAATTATTCATCGCACCATAATTTATCCTTAAATTTATAGATAATAATATTTTAATATCAATGGTATTCTTTAGGGTGTCCTCTTGCTTGATTCCACAATGGTATAGAGAATACTTGGCATATTTACACCAACACCACGTGATCCACATGTGGTTTTCATTAGTGACTCAGGTACTCTTCGAAAAAATCTCATCTTTGATGTTTATTGTCTTCTTGTACATTAGGTATTTAATAATCACCATACTCTCAATGGGAAAAATACTTACTTTTACAAGAAAAATAAGATATAATATGTTTCTTTAATTTTAAATTTATAACTTATATTGATCAATATTTTTCCATTATTCTATATAGTCCCAACCTTCATATAAAATAAATAACCTAAATAATGAAAATCTTAAAAAAGAATTTTCTTCATTCTATACCCAAAAATCTACGAATTAAAAAAATACAAATAATATTTCAACCCTCCATTTATTCTTTCCTTTATGCCATATTTCCATTTAACCCTTTGGTGTAAGTAAACTTTGAGCCCCACAATGTACACAAAGACAAAAGTAACTTGTTGAGGAGATGTTGCAATAAAATAGAGCATGGGACGAATACAAACTTTTATATATATATATAATCAAAAGACACTACTTAGGTATATAAGAGACCAAACTAGATACGAAAGTGATATGTTATTCAAAGTGTTATTCCCTTTGTGGCTTTTCTAGGGAAGAAGAATGTAGTTATAACAGAAAACTTGAGGGACACATTTTCCACTTTGGGGCAACGAGCGTACAAGCAACGAATTTTATTCTTAGAGGAATTATTGTCACCAAAGTAAATTTTTATTCTTAGAGGAATTATTGTTACCAAAGTAAATTTTTTGGCACTGTAAGTATAATTTAATTATAGTTAATTTAGCCTATATTGTATGATATATAATAAAAGATGTGTTGTGTATTCAATATATTTGATATATTGATAAAGAGGTTTCCTAATAAGACATGGATTTATTCATCTTTCTCTTTATTCATTAATAAGACATGGATTTATTCATCTTTCTCTTTATTCATAATATTTGGTATCAAGATAGAGAATCCTTGGATTTCGCTGCTTTATCTCACTTTTTTTAATTAAACATTTTTGTTTGGATTATCTTTAATGAGTGAAGTTATTATGGAGAATACATGAGTAGACTAAATAAAATTGTAGATTCTAGTTTTCAATATTGTCAAAGTTACACATTGTTGACGTTGTGGTTTTTTTAGTATCCTAAAATTAATTACAAATAATTGTTTCTAGTAAAATACTTATATCTGAAGCTAGAAAAATCTGAAGTGAGTGTTATTAGGTGAATTAATAAAGAATATGAATTAAGGTGTTTCAAACACAAATTTTAAAAATAAAAATGAATTATTGATTAAAAAATCAACAAATTCCAATAATGTAAGTCTAAATTTTTCTTGGAAGGTCTAATTGAGTAGGGATAATAGAAGGCAAAAATTAACACCTTATATAGATTTCATCAATAAAGGTTTACAATTGGTGAAGTTGAGAAATGAGATCAAAGGAATATTATAGGATATTCCATAAATAAGGGTATAAAGGGTGTGTTAACTTGAAACTTTCATCACATTTTATTGGAATATCTGTTTGGGTAATTTAAAAAGTGTGATAAAGAGGAAAAATAGATATTTCCAGGTCAATTTTATTTTTGGCTCACATAGAAAAAGGTTTTTGAAAAAAATTCTACACCTATTAAATCTTTAGAAATTTAACCCATAATTTATAAAAAAAGTGAAGATTTAGAGAACCAAATACCCAATACAAATATCGTATAAGGGGCTTCATACTAATGTTGAAAAAGGATGAATATATATGCTTCCAAAATGATAATAAAATTGAATTCGAATAAAATATTGAACAAATACAAGTTGATTTTATATAGGCCATAGATGAGAAGCTTTCTAAAATAGATAAAATGACCCAAGGAACTCACGAAAATAAAGATAAAAAATACAGGTTGAGCAACCTTCCATCAATAATTATATTCTAGTAAGATTTTACTCTAATCATGTGATGTTGATTCTAGAAAAACTTGGAGAGTGCAAGTGAAATGTCTCACGTTTAAGTGGAAGTTCCACTCATCATCATGGACAAATGAAGTTGATGCAAGGACTATCGAGAGGGTCAAACCAAATTAAGTAGGAAGAGGAGAATGGTTAGATCCATGAGAATAGGCCAATTTAACTATAGAACTAAGAGATTAGATTTAAAATATTATTAAATGATAATTTACAGAAAATTAAATAATAATATCAAGATTATCATAATTGATCAAACACATTCAACTAAATAATCAATTTATTAGAAAATTTAAGTTTGAATTATTTATTCATTAATAATATATATTACATAATTATTATTAATAAAATTATTATATCAATTTTATATTAAATATATTAAATTACATCAAATTGAAGTAATTTTATATAATAAAATAGACTTATAATAATGGATATATTATAATATTATTATATATATGGTAAAGAATTAACATTATAAATAATATAATGGTAGGTTTTTATTATTATTGTAATAAGATGTAATGATGTTAGACCTTTTCTTTCATCATCTTAATTCTCAATCTAACTCCATCAAATTCACAATGGAGGTTGAGGATGATGGATGTCTTCTTTTCCTTGATGTTCTTCTTTGTAGGTTAGATGATGGCTCTTTGTCGCACCATATTTTCTGTAAACAAACTCACACAGAGCAATATCTTCATGCGAGCTCCCACCATTTTCCATCCATACATTTGGAGTTATTAACACTCTAGCCACCTGTGCCTTAATAATTTCCGAAGTTAGTCACCTGGAGGAGGAGAAATATCATCTTTTGAAGGTTTTTGAAAAGAATGGTTATAGCAATTATCACGGTCTTAAAGCATTTCAAAGAGCCACTAAGGCTCCCAGGGTTAAAAAAATTATGGATGATCTGGTTTCCATGGTTAAACTTCCTTTTATCCATGGAACCAGAAACAAGATTGCTCATATCCTTAAAAAACATAAGATCTTAGCTACCTTTAACCCCCTTAATACCATCAGAAGCACACTTAGAGGACCCAGTTAACCCTAAAGACATGAAAGGGGTTTATTCAATCCCTTTCTCTTGTGGGATTCCCTACATTAGGGAAACGGGTCACTCCATTAATCTTCATATTCAGGAACATGCTGCAGACATCATACATAGGTATTCCCACTCCTCAACCATCGTTGAGCATGCAGAGAAAACTATGCATCATGTGTGCATTGAGGACTCCTAGGTCGTCGCTAGGATTGATCACTTTCACCATAGGAAGTTGTGGGAGGCCATTGAAATTGAAAAGAAAAAGAAGAATCTCAATAGGGATTATGGTTGGAAATTAAGTAAGAGTTGGGTTCCTGCCCTTTCGTCTTGACTTCTCTATTTATTTTAATATTTAATTTAATTTATTCATGATTTTCTTTGTTTTGTTTTTTATTTTTTTTTAATATATATATATAATATATATTATTATAATGATTATTATTCTATTATTATTATTTCATGTTTTTTTTTCTCCTTAATTTTTTTCCATTTTTCTATGTTATGGCTCTTCTTGTGTTTTCTTTTATCTTTTAATTTAATATTATTAATATTTCACTAATAATATGATTATTTGTATTGAATATTAAGTCATACACAATAGTAATATTTAAATTAGTTACTTATTTCTTTTATGTGTTTTGGCTTTCTTTTAATGGTTATTTACGTTCCTTAATATTAGTTGATCCAGTGGATCTTCAGACACAATGGCATGGAAAAGCTCAAAATTTAAAATGGCAGAAAAGAAATTATCTTGACATCAGATCGAAATGCTCATTGCCCTGAATCCAACGGTGCGAACAACACTCCAATCCGAGTCCGGATGATGAAGTTATTGCCAAAAGACTTTGCCTTTGTTCCTTTGAAAAAGGAGGAATTTTCTCTAAAAAAATGGGTTTTAAGCCTTATAGGACAAATCACAATTAGAGGAGTGAAAAGGGTGGATTAAAGGCCAGCAAGAGGAACCCCTGATCAATGATCTCCAATTAATTGCAATCGGGGCAAGCGATGGCGATATCGGTGACTTAAGGCGGGCAACGGCGATTTCGGCAATGGAGCGATCGAATCAACGGATCGGGTCGACACAACCCAAGGTATAAGACCCAGACCCCTGCGCCGTAGTGATGTGATATTCCGATGCGATAGAGCCAATGGCGATACAGCAATATCAGCGATATCAACGATCGGGGATTGCCGAATCCCCGCGACAAGGACAAGTGAACAAGCGATATGCGATTGCGATATGGGGACTAGACCCAATGGGTTTATAAGCTCGATTTCATATATTTTGAAGTCCAGGTTTTTCGGTTTTTCAATGTTTCCGTGTGTATTTGTGTTTTAAACAAAAAAAGGTTATTTCAGTTTTGTTGTTAAGAAAGGTCGGAATCATCGCATCCGACTGATCCTCCGTTAGAACAGCATTCTATTATAATCGGATAACCCCGATTTAAGCGGCAATTGTAACAAAAAATGATATAAAACCCAATGCACGCAAAAAGTGCAGGGGAGAGGATTTTGGCACACAGTTCGAGGTAGAGCTTGCAAGAAAGGGCAAGAGGTCATTTTGTCTGAATTGGGCAAATTTTATATGGTTTCAGCCCCTCACGACGCCCCGGACACAGTGGTGTTATCCATTTCTCCATCTGAGTTCTCCATTTCTCAACCATTTTCTAGAAGGGAGGTATAAGACTCCTTTTATGTAGTTGATGATGGTATTTTCTTTTTGTCATGTCATTTAATGAATGAAGGTCTCCCCATTGATCAAGCAGGGCCCAGAGATGTAGTTCAAGTTGGACAAACTTTGTTATCAAGTCTTGTATTCTTTTCATGCCTTATGTGTTTCTTCTTCTTCTTTCATGTGCACATTAAATTTATGTGGTTAAGTTGCAATTTTCACATGTGATTCTTTTAATACATCTATAAGCACATGTACATCGAAGGGGAGACATGGCAGAAGACGAGGCTCATCTTGAAGAGGAAGTAAACTTCCGCAAGACCTTCTATACAATGGCAGATCGTGTTGAGAAGTTGTTCTCAAGACTTGAAAAACTTGAAAGTGCAGAGAAAAGAACTCCAGAAGGACAAGATTCGGTACACGAAGATGATGGAGAAGATCCACCTCCTCCTCCTTCCACGAGTGAGAGTTCTTCTTCCTCCCATCACCATCATCATAGGAATTCAAGGGATGCACACAAGAAATGTTTCTTTAAATTAGATGTCAAATTTGATCTTCCCATGTTTAATGGTGAAAGTAATGCATAAAATCTTAATAATTGGATTAGGCAGATTGAGATCTACTGCAGGATTCAGCAGATTGTGGAGGATGAGGCAAAGATTTATCTGGCCTCTCTACGACTGAGCAGCACCGCTCCCATTTGGTGGGAGAGTAGATTGCAAAGCATTAAGAATGTGGGTAACCTTCTTTCCTCATGGCCTGATTTCATTGCTGCATTAAAGGAACAATTTTATCCCTTGGGTTACAAGCAGAAAGCATTAATGAATTGGTAGTATTTAAGGCAAGGAAAATGTCAAGATGTTCAAAGTTTTACAGAGGATTTTAGAAAGCAAGCACTTAATTTAGGCATTGCACTTGACTCACCTGAAGTAGTAACCAAGTATATTGGGTCATTACATAGCTACATTAGACATTCCTTATTATTGTTTGAACCTACTACCATTGACTCGGCCAGTGTAAAGGCCATCCATCTGGAAAACAGGGGAACACATGGACAAGATGACCACTCAAAGAGAACCGTTGCAGCCAAGAGAAGGGGAGAAAATCCCTCTTGCACACATTGTTAGAAAGAGGGACATGACGAAGAGAATTGTTGGAAGCTGCACCCTGAGCCAAGACCTGAGAGGAATGATAGAAAGGGGAAGTAGAAGGTTGTCGCCACCGTGCAGCAAAGCCCAGATTTTGAATCAGAGGAAGATGAGAAGGTCATAGCTATAGGATTTGTACAGGGTAGGCCCATTGACTTAAGGTTTGACTTCGGTGACGAGATGAAGTTTATAGCCTTTGGGATCACGGCAGGAGGACCCATAGAGTTGGGGTCTGATTCCGGCAATGAATCAAGGATTTCCACCAACATAATGAAAAGCGCACTCCCCATAGCAGGACGCCAAGAACTTGAGGAGATCAACCACCACACCCAAGCAGAGAATGTTGAGCTGAGGAGGCTTCTACAGGAGGCAACGGAAGAAAACCAATAATTACTACGCTAGTTGCAAGCCAAGGACGCGGCCTTGGAAAAGCTACAACGTAGCCATCTGGAGGTAAAAAGTGATTCTCCGATTTCATATGATTTTCATGATGATGAATTTGTTGCCTTTTAAAAATATACTACAGGGATTGGATCCAAACTAATGAAGGAAATGGGATATCAAGGAAAGGGCCTCGGCATCAAAGGCCAAGGCATCATAAACTCCATCAAAGTCAAGGAATTTCCGTGCCATGCAGGACTCGGATACACCAGAAAAGAGTTAGGGGAAAGCTCCAATATAGTCAGTAACCAACCAACAACAGATGGCAAAATTCCTTACTCACAGTCCAACGATAGCGAAGGCTTCTTGAACACTTATCGAGGGAACACCAGGGGAAAGCGCCCCAAGGCAGCCCCGAAAGTCTAGAGGAGAAAGAATCATTGCAATCATTGCAACCAAGAGGGTCACCAACAAACCTCATGTCCGATAATCCACGCTCCGGAAACATCGCTAGAGCTGAAAGGTGAACATGTTCAACAAATAAATCCACTCCATTCACAGTGGTCTACTTTATTAAGTTTATTTTTTTTGGGGTAGTAGCTTGCTATGGCCACCATTATAAATCATACGTTGCAAGTAAATGTAAAAATTATGGTATGTTTCCCATCACTTCAAAGATGCAACAATGATATTTTGGCCTTTCCTTATTAGTATTTGAGGCATTAATTATTTTTTTCTGTAATCCTTAGCCAATGAGTGTGTGCTATGAACTCTTGGCAAGGAGGGGTTGTTGAGTCATGCGTGGTGTGCATGATTGCAAGAATGTACTAGTTCCACGTGTAGGTGATTGAAAGTGTGGATTGAGACAGCGTGCTAATGCTTTTGGGGTCTGAAAGATCTTTAGTGGGGAGGATTGATCCAGGTGGATCTTTAGATACAATGGCATGGAAAAGCTCAAAATTTAATGTGGCAGAAAGGCAAGTATCTTGACATCAAATCGAAGTGCTTGTCGCCCTAATTCCGACGGTGTGAACGGCACTCCAATCCAAGTCCAGATGATGAAGTTATCGCCAAAAAATTATGTCTTTGTTCCATTGGAAAAGGAGGCATTTTCTCTAAAAAATGGGTTTTAAGCCTTATAGGACAAATCGCAATCGAAGGAGTCAAATGGGTGGATTAAAGACTAGCGGGAGGAACCCCCGATTAGTGATCTCCAATTAATCGCAATCGAGTCAAGCGATGGGCGATATTGATGACTTAAGGCAGGCGATGGCGATTTCAGCAATGGAGCAATCAGATTGGTGAATCGGGTCGGCACAACCCAAGGTATAAGACCTAGACCCCTGGGCCATAGCGATGTGATATACCGATGCGATAGGAACGATGACAATATGCTAATATCGGTGATCGGCAAATCCCCACGACAAGGACCAATGAACAAGCGATATGCGATTGTAATATGGGGACTAGACCCGATGGGTTTATAAGCTCGATTTCATATATTTTGAAGTCTGGGGTTTTCGGTTTTTCAATGTTTCCATGTGTATTTGTGTTTTAAACAAAAAAAAGGCTATTTTGGGGTTTGTTGTTATGAAACGTCAGATTCATCGCGTACGGCTAATCCTCCATCAAAACAGCATTCTATTATAATCAGACAACCCCGATTTAAGCGAAAATTGTAAGAAAACAATGATATAAAACCCAATGCACACAGAAAGTGCAGGGGTAGATGATTTTGGCACACAGTTCGAGGTAGAGCTTGCAAGAAAGGGCAAGAGGTCATTTGGTCTGAATTGGGCAAATTTTATATGGTTTCAGCCCCTCACGACACCCCGGACACAGTGGTGCTATCCATTTCTCCATCTAGGTTCTCCATTTCTCAGCCATTCTCCAGAAGGGAGGTATAAGACTCCTTTTATGTAACTGATGATGGTATTCTCTTCTTTTCATGCCATTTAATGAATGAAGGTCTCCCCATTGATCGAGCAGGACCCGGAGACGTAGTCCAAGTTTGACAAACTCTATTATCAAGTCTTGTTGTCTTCTTTTCATGCCTTATGTGTTTCTTCTTCTTCTTTCATGTGCACATTAAATTTTTGTTGTTAAGCTACAATTTTCACATGTGATTCTTTTAATACATCTATAAGCAAAAGATCCCTCGATCATTAGTAATTATTTTCTTCTTTCTATAATTTTTGTTTAGTATCTTTCCCAACTAATTAATTTCTTTAATATTATTTTGACCTAATTAATCTTTAAATTTCTTCTTATAACCGAATTTATTTAATTTATTAAACTGAATTTCTAACATTTACTTTTTGTACCTAGGCATATCTACTATTTATACCTAATTATAGATCTGGTTTTTCATCCTTGTCCTGAGGATGAACCACAATAAATGGTTCAAAACATTGACTCAAAAACAATGATATAATTATTCCATAATACATTATAGACATCTAATACAATACGATTGTTATTAAAGGGAGGTTATTTAATATATTGTAAATGTTATTATTTATAAGCAGATTAATAATAATATTGTTATG
>APFE031306196.1:96572-107227 GCA_000404065.3 Pinus taeda
TTTTGTTGGGTAGTTAAGGTAAATTTGACTCAGTGAAGTTACCAGAGTTTTTGAGCTTTAGGTTTATGAGAACTCATGGTATTAACCCATGGTATTCATATGGAATATAACATATTTAAACGGATAAATTAAACCATCCTAGATCCATCATAACTCTGAATCCGTCAAGCATCGTGTTGACAATGGGAGAATTTTCTATTTGCAACAGTTGAGTTTATTAGGTTCCCAATTAGACCCATATTCATCGGGTTTAGTTGTATAGTTTCCAAAAAAAAGTATTGGAAAAAGGAATTACTAGGGACGAGGGTGGGCGAATCAGTAATAGTGAGGTTCTTAAAACTTATCGTGAATATGTCTTTAGTTCTTTCCTCTATTGTTCGTTACTTATGAGAGAAAATTCATACATAATGCAAATGAGCAACAAGATGAGATATTCATATGTACATACAATCCATGACAGGAGCAGCATGCACATATTGACATCAATATTTTCACGTGGAAACCCAAAGGGAAAAAACCACCAATTTGTTTGTTGTTATTCAGATGTAAACTAAGCACCTACTTAATTACATCAATTTGTTTATGAGAACCCACTCACAGGAGGCATCGACCCCCTTACGATAGCAAGCACCTACTTTCCAAGAGGCACCAACCTCTTATGGATTAAAGCCACCGCCTGCTGCTGCCATTGTTCTACTTTTCATACAATTTTCAAATTGAAAAAAGAGGCAAATGCATATACATAGAAATACCAATCTCGTTTTAGTATAGAAACTTCTTCTCTCAGTTCTCTACTACTCCATAGGTTCTCTCGACCTCACATAACAACACACTATCCTCTACTCACAATCATATATACTCTACTCTCGATCTTCTCTCGTACAAGCTCTCTGTAGCACTTTGCTTCTGTTCAACACTTGGCCCAGTTACTTAGGTCACTCTCAGCTCCACAATATTTAGCACATTCATAGCAATACTCTCTTCCCCACTTTGCTCAATGGACATCATTGTTTTTTTCATCTCCTGTAGACTTCTCAATGTTGCCTTTGCTTCCTGTTTCCACACTTCGTAAGTGTACCTCTGTATGGCTCCTCCATGTTGTAGTTGTGTCCACTGCTACATTTTTTCTATTGCATTAAACACAAGAATGGGCTCCTAAGCACTTTACCGACTCTCTCTGTGATTCTCCATGCTGATATTTTAATCTTAGTCCACCTACACACTCCAAGAAGTATTTTCATCTCTGATTCATAGCAAACACACAGATTGACACGTACTTTATCATGTATTATTTGTTCCTCATTTAAGTCTATAATGCATGCACGAGATATAAGAGATGGCTTTCTTTCAACTTTGGGACAATCCCAATAGTTCTTGTCTGTGAATCATTTCCCTCGTTTCCTTAACACAACGATGTCTACAGATTCCATTAACTCCATTAATCAACTCCTCTGACTTGCATTTAATCTCTGGTTGTCGACTCATTCATCCTTTAACTCTTTGTACTATTGTATTATAGTTCCACTCATCGTAAATTTTATTGAAACAAAGTTACGATATTACCATTTTTCAAAGTTCCTTTAGGTCCTTCTTGCTTAGCCCCCTTATCGTTTTTCCATATGACTAGGTTTGTGATCGTTAGCTTAGCACTTAGGTGCTACTAGCTTTGGGCTCCTGTCAGGACCCTATCTCCCTTTTTATTTTCTCTTCCCCCTTGGTTTTCTGGCTTCTATGACCAAACACCAACACTATATGAAAGCACAACATATTAATCCTTTCTCCAAAATTTTAGTTGGAACGAAGTTCTGAAATTTGGACTTCTAAAATACTTTATAGCCCTTTGGTGTTATCCCTGTTCTTTTCCCTTGGTTTTCTAAACTTTCACGACCAAGAGCCAATCCACATTAGAGGCCCTTTCATCGAATCAAAACATTTCTTTAAAACAATTAGAAAGGAGTTATGAAAACTCCAACCTTTGATATTCCAACCTTCGGAATGATGTCATGTTGTCTTCATCTTTAACGCGTGGCATATTTTTAGTGGTGACAGTTGTCATCAAGATTTTCCCCATTAAGCCACCCAATGTTGTCGAATATGGATGCCATGTTTCCTATGAACTGCCACATCACGCTAATGTCATCTGCATTGTCAAATCCTGAGGGACAAAATAACTGCTTCCATGTGTCCTTCAGAGGAGAGAGAAAGGGTCCTCTTGGTCCTTGGTTTTTCAATGCGTTCCTCTATAATTCTCATTTCTCACATTCCTTGATGCTTTCAAAATAGTTCCATTCATAAGTAATTACAAGGTTATGACCTTCGATATTCCAAGGTTACGAGCTTCTTATGGCCCCAACCTTCCGGAAATCGACTCCCAATGTTCTCCTAGTCCGTTTCACTGAGACTACAACCTCTGATATTGTGACTCACTCTGATATTTCTGTTTTCAAAATCTCTGAGCTCTCGAGGTTCTAATATCGGGTCCTGATGTTCTCCTCTTAGTTATCAGATCAATACTTTTCTAAAAAGGAATTATAAAGGAGTTGCAAAATTCTGATATGTCGGCCCTCTGATCCTTCTGATATCAGGTTATGATATGCTTCCATCCTCTAATATTTGAAGTTCTAAGGTTCCAACTTCCCTCTAATGTCCTAGACCTGCTTCTAATATCCGTCCCTCTGAAATTTATCTCCCGATATTTGACCTACTTCAAAGGACCTAAGGACCCTAACTTTGGTAGTCCATAACTTTTGAGCCAGGAGGTCATTTTTAGCCTTGCACACATTGTTGGAAAGCTCTTTCAGATAGCTTTCTAATGGAGAGGGTCCAATGTAGGCTTTGAGCCCATATTCTACCTAATAAATGCTTATAAATGTACCTTCCTCAATGTTATTTCGGTTGAAATTAATGCCAACATACCAAGCACCATATTAATTTGACAATGTCAACTGGCCAGCAATCTCCCCCTTTGGGATTGATGGTGTTGGCCATGGAATCCCCCCAAGGCATGTTTTGGGGCTTAAAGCATAAGTTTTGACCAAGTCCTTTGTAAAAGCTCCACGAATTGTGGGTGCGAACCACGAAGTCATAATAGAGTCATGGGGTTGTCCACCCTCATTTTTGTAATGTAATGTCAGCTTGATAGACCTACCCATGGTCCGCGAACCATAGGATTGTATAAATAGAGCGAGGCTCTAAGTGTAGAAGATAGCATAACTAAGAATAGAAGCATGAGGAGTCTAAGAGATTGAGTCGAAGTGTAAAGTGTGTTGTTGGGTCATAGGGTAGGAGAAGGCTCTGCAGCTGAGTGCGCAGAGGCCTAGTAGTCCGTAGCTGAGTGTGCGGAGACCTGCAGCTGAGTGCGCAGGGAAAGTTGAGTCTGTAACCATTGGAAGAATTAATAAAGAGAATTTTACCTTATTTTTGTGTATCTTTTCCTATTTAATGCATTATTGAGTATAAATTGCAAGTGTACCATTTATTTGTTGCGCGAACTTATATGAGTGTGTTGTAAAATTAAATATAGCACAAGGCTTCTATTTACGCGAGGATAACTAACTGGTGAAGAAAGATAGGTAAGATCTCAGGTGAGACTCAGGGAAACAGCATAGACTGTTGCTCCAGTAGCGCGGAAGCCCCACAACCCCTATTTAGGGATATGCGAAGGCCAGGGAAGTGCACATAGGGATGAAAAATTGGACTAAATCAAACCCTCAGACATCTCAAGGGTCTGGAAACCTAGTTCCAGCACCCCCCCATACTATTTCGGGTGAGACCTCAGTCCGTGCTTCACGGATTGTTGCTGAAAGGGCTAGTAATACAGGGATTTGGTTCGCTAATTAACTCCGAACCTGGGTCAGGCCCCTACAAGCCAACAAATGGTTCCATTGTCAAGACTGGAATCTGCATAGAGATGTTTAATGTCATATCACTAGAATCTGACAAAGAAAGGAATTGAGGATTGGTTGGATAGAAAGATTCACGAGTTCACTGCGCAAGAAAACAGGAATCTGCAACTATCAAAAGGAAGAGTGGTTAGACTACTACTTATATATAGAGATCCACAAAATTTTCTTCGCATCTTTCCCTACTGAGCTATACAAGTGGATCATGAAGCTAGCAAATAGCGAAGGAAGGTGTAAGCTCGATAGACCTATTATGTCAACTCCAGAATTGGTGTGTAGATTGGAAGCATCTGAGGATAAGATCGCATGTGTTGTTGATCACTGGCTCGATCAAATTATAGGAGGATTCATCACCGAGTTCGTGGTAGATACTTCAGTCAGTTATAGCGAGGCAAAATGACGCTTCCTCAAAGGGCCGTGAGGTATGTACGTTAAATATTTGAATGCTTGGATTAAAATGCTACTGTGTGAAAAATGGGTTATATGAACAAATTGATGTTTGGGGCTATGCAAAGTGGGAGAATCTACAAAAACGAAGGTAGTACAGAACTAGAAACTAGCCCCTTGATTTCACCTCCGCGAGGAGGCGAAGAAGAGCTCGCGAAGGTCTCACCAAGAACTGTGATCAATTTGATAAGGCAAATAATTTCGCGTATACCACCCCCACCCACACCACCACCAGTTTCACCATCGTCACCCTCATCTTCACCCATACCAGCTCCACCACCACTGTGAATCAATATGGTGAGCGTAATAAAGTTGCCAATGTTCAAGGGAGTAGGGAATGAAGATCCGGACCAGTTTTGGTTCGTGATAAAAGCTGTATGGGAAGAGCTGGGAGTCACAGATGAAAATATAAATAAGGCAACGTTGGTCAGCACTCTGCAGGATCGTGCGCTGACCTGGTACATTAAGCATTCCAATGACAATCTGAATGCAGGATCGTAGATATTCAAACTGTGCTAAACAAAGAATTTTGTAGTCCAAAGATAGAGGCGCAGTCGATCATTAGCTTCAAGGAAATCACAATGCTACTAGGTGACACCCCTTGGGAGTTGGATCAGAGACTGAAGTGCACAATTCGCAAGGCTAACATGATGTTGATGGATGGACAATGCCGCGAATGGTTTGTAGCATCGTTAATGCCGCATCTAAGGAATGCAGTGTCACAACAGAGGCTAACAACTCAGGCCGAGGCCTTGGAGGTAGTAGTGGGATTGCATGAGACCCTGATATAGGATCCCAACCTGGGAGTTCAGCAGATTCACGCGCAGTTGAAAAACTTGTGCCTTGAGATGCAGAGTTTGAAAGAAGATAGGACAACTCGCCCAGAAGTGCGCGATCAGGTATGGTACGTAAAGTGCAAGGGCCAGGGACATCACAAGGACCACTTCCTAGTGTTCACGAATTACATTACGCGAGGAGGACCAATGCCATTGAGACCGAAGGCACAAGCAGGACCGAGCGTGGTGCCTGCATTATGGTGCGTGATTTGTCAGATAGGAGGAAAGCATGCTATAGACAACTGCCACTTATTACAAAAGTACACACAGAATTTCTAGCAGTTGTTCTATAATTTATGTAGATCAATAGGCCATGATGAGCGCACCTGTAGAAGTTATGAGCTTATGATGGACCAAACTCCAACCTACAGAGTTTAGGCCAAAAGACAGCCCCTTGACCAGAATGCAGGGATGGCACAAACCGGATTTCAAGGGCGCAGACGAGGCCGAGGTGGAGGAGGACAAGGAAGAGGTCGCGGACAACTAATATGTTACAATTGCAAAGGGTCATGACATTATACCCGTGATTGTACGAATCCAACGCGACCATCATGCTTGTATTGTACATTGTTTGATCATGAGATAGAGGATTGTCCCACACTGATAGTGAGGTTGAACAAAAAAGGAGCACTCCAACCTCCCCCGACCCAGAACCTACAAATGATGAGGTTTGAGTCGCATGAGGAAGACCCTAATGTGAATATTATGCTCTGAAGTGGAATTACAATAGGGGATGATAGAGGCAAGCAGCCTGAAGAAAGTACTTGGGTTCGAAAGGCTCCAACAAAGGAACTAGAGTTTTATTTGGACCGCGCTAAGGAAATATTCATGGAAGGCAAGAAGAGCTTCACTGATGCCTCCACTTTAAGAAATAAAGACAAACTAGAGCTAGAAATGGACCCATCGATGCTCACCAAGTTCCTGGAAACATGCATGAAGCTGTTGCGCGACAGCAAGATTATAAAGGGGCTGCAGGAACTCATAAATAGATGCGCAGGGACTGCGCTAGGAGAATTGCGCATAGTCCAGAAGCTCGAAAAGCACACGACGTGAACGGGAAGGGAGATGAGATTAACCACGCAGATTGGAGAATATGAGATGGACCAAGTAATTCTGGATCTAGGATCGGACGCAAATGTCCTGCCGAAGCAGACATGGGAGTGCATGGGAAGGTGTACACTGCAATGGTCTCCTATCCAACTGTGAATGGAAAACCAACAAAATATCCTACCTATTGGCAGATTGCAGGTAATCACAGCGGATATCGAAGGAGAAAGTGCGCTAGCAAATTTTGAAGTGATAGAGATTGTTGATGACAGCAATCCCTACCCCACGCTATTAGGAATAGATTGGACGACTGACATGAATGGGGTGATAAATCTAAAGAAGTACAAGATGATTTTTGAGAAAAATTCTCTTCACATAGTTGTACCTTTGGACCTGTAGTAGGATCACACTACACAGAACCGGTGCGTGACTACGACAATGATAATGACTTGGACTGTATCTAAAAGATAATCGTGTGAGAGCAAGACTAGGTGAATCTGACCACAGATGGACGAATCTCATGGAAGCATGGAAGCTCCTGTACATCGGATTCGGACAAGGAAATAGAATGATGGTGGAACCTGTTACACGAGGTAACCACACTGAATTGTAACATGATGATAAGATCGTTGCACTGCGTATCGACAGAGGTAAGGGATCTACCTACGTATGATGGGCTAAGTGAGGTGGATGACTTCCTGAGCATATTTGAAAGAGAGGTGCAGGGGGAGGAACATTTCGAAGCTTTAAAATGGGTACTACATGCTATGCCCGCAAGGTGGTGGGGTACGCACCAAAGAAGCTTTGAGGACTAGCACGAATGCACGGGGATGATGTGCATTCGGTTTGGGAAGCCTCAGATGTGATCAAAAGATAAGTATGATGGATGGGATGATCCACACGCATACCTCGCAAAATGGACAAAGCTCTATGGGGAAGAGCCACAACCTGAGTGGGTGAACCTATTCTGTCATACCCTGGATATTATACCCATGAACTGGTATATAGAGACAGAGCTCTGCCATGGCATGAATGAATGGGATATCTTGCGCGATGGATTCTTGTTAACCTTCATGTTTAAGGATCATTTGTGGGATATTGTTGATGATGCACTACAAGCAACAAAAGCAATTATCTTTAAAACACCCCAGGAGCTGATAGAAGTGATACAACCTAAAGGGGCGACCCAACTGAGCTGCGCACTAGAGTGTTACAATGTGAATACTGAAGAAGATGACGAAGATCCATGAAAAGTTAAAATTCCAGAAATTGAAGGTTATCGCGAGGTTCAAGGGCCATTGATTGAAGACCCTGACATAACAGTGTCGGTAAAGACAAAGTAGGTAAACATTAGTACAGAGGCTGAACCTAAGTATGCAATGCTCGGCAACTACTGGGATGACATGACGGTGGATAAGGTCATTGAGTTACTCCGCGAGTACCAGGACTTATTCCCGACCAATATCACAGACTTAAAGGGGATCATTGGCAATTTAGGGATGATGAAGATCACCTTGAAAATCGACGTGAAGCCAGTTAAGTAGAGGCCTTAGCACTTGAATCTTAAGTACAAGGAAAAGGTCCACGCAAAACTAGACAAAATGCTCGCAGCTGGAATCATTTAGTCAGTGGACGAATCCCACTGGGTATGCCCTATGGTAGTGCAGGAAAAGAAGCAGAGGGGAGAGATAAGAATATGAGTGGACCTTAGGAATTTGAATGATGCATGTGTGCATGACCCATTCCCAACTCTGTTCACAGATGAAGTATTGGAAAATGTCAGTGGGCAAGAAGCATATTATTTTACTAATGGGTTCTCAGGGTACCACCAGATCAAAATTGTGTCGAAAGATAAGAGCAAGACCACTTTCGCAACTGAATGGTGCTGCTTACAATACACCATTATGCCGTTTGGGTTGAAGAACACGCCAACCATCTTTTCATGCATAGTTGTTGCAGCATACAAAGAATATATCCACAAATTCCTAGAGGTCTATCTGGATGATTAGATTGTATTTGGATTGGTTAACCACCATGTATTGAGCTTACGATTAATGATGGATACTTGTCGATGACACCAAATTGCGTTGAACCTAAAGAAGTGTACGTTCCTTGTTCCCTTTGGGAACCTTTTGAGACATGTAGTTTGCAAACTGGGACTAATGGTGGACCCTGTGAAGATTACAGTGATTCTAAATTTGGAAGCACCACAAAGTGTTAAACAGTTGTGTGCTACCCTGGGACACACAGGGTACTACAGGAAGTTCATCAAAAGCTATGCCTAGATCACCGTGCCAATGGAGAAACTATTGAAAAAGGATATCACGTTCTGCTGGAATGATGATTGCATGAAGAGCTTGGATGTACTAAAAGGGAAATTGGCCTCCGCACCAATCCTGGTCTTCCCAAAATGGGATGTGGAGTTTGATGTCCATGTTGACACGTCATGTATAGCGCTGGGAGCAGTACTCACATAGGAGGGTGGGGAGGGTTTGGATCACCCTATCGTGTTCGCAAGTTGTAGTTTGTCTAAAGTGGAAAAGAACTATTCCACAACTAAATGCGAGGGGTTGACCATGGTGTACGCAATCCAGAAATACTGGCACTATTTTCTAGTGGGACACTTCAAGATGTATACAGACCATTCCACACTAAAATACTTGGTCAATAAGCTTGTGTTGGGGGGGTGCATATGCAAGTCACTATTATTGTTCAAAGAATATGATTTTGAGGTCGTTGTGAAGCCTACACGCTTAAACGCAGGACCGGATCACTTGTAGTGAATTGAGACAGATGAGGAACCTACTAATTTGGAGGAAGGATTACCTGATGCACAGCTCTTTGATGTGCGTGTAGTGGACGGATACTTTGAAGATATAATCCACTTTCTCACAATGGGGACTGCGCCGAAGGAATAGTTCGTCTAGCAAAAGAAGGAATTGGTGGTGCGCGTGGCTGATTTTTCTGTCATCACGGGGCACCTATACAAGATGTGCAATGATGAGATACTGTGAAGATATGTACCTGAATTTGAACGAAGTCAGATCCTCATGGAAGTGCATGGGGGTGTTGTAGGACGACACTATGCAGGGCGAGCGACCATGCAAAAGATTCTTCGCACAGGGTTGTGGTGTGTTGCCATTATGATGTATGTGTTGTACTTTATGGTAACCCTCTCATAGAAGAACATCTCGCTTATACTCAACTAGATGAGTCTATAGAAGAAATAACAAGGTTGCAAGACAGAGAAATTGTGGTGCAACAGTGTTATTTTCAGGTTTCGCAGGTGCACCGATCAAAAGGTGCGGACATTGGCAGGCTGCGCAGATGCACAGTTCACAGAGTGGGGACATGTTTGTAGGTTTTCCAAACAAAAGGTGTGAACCTAAAATGCACGGACTTTCATGCATAGTAAAACGCGCATCTTAAGTTTGATCCATGGTATTTAGCCCGACGTTTTTGATCATATGGTTTTGGTCCGTGGTTTTGCATCTAAAATATTGAACCCGATTTTTGGGTCCCTAGTATTGTTTCTCAATGGTTTTGACCCATGGTTTGAGTATAGCCTTGGTTATAAAAGGGAAAGAGATCATTTGGTTGTATACAATTGTGTTGAATATCTTAAGAATAGCAAGATCTAAATTTCTGATAATCGATTGGGGAGTTATAGTTGAACCTGAATCAAGAAGAAACTTGAGCATTATAAGTCAGATCTGCTGATGGGTCGAGATCTCTTTGGTGCATGAATGGATCTATGAATTTGATAGTCTGGGGTATATTTGAGGACTGATAAATTGTCTATATCCGAAGGTGCACAACACCAGAGAAGGCGCAGGTGCAGAGGTGCGCAGCACTAGAGAAGGCGCAAGGGCGGAGGTGCGTAGTACCAGTGAAGGAGTAGGTGCGGAGGTGTGCAGATCAGAAGATGCTGCAGGTACGGAGGTACGCAGAGCACAGACAGTGTGTGTGCGAAGCTGCACAGGTCACAGACAACACAGGAGCGAAGCTGCATAGGCCACAGACAGAGAAAGTGCGGACATCCGCAGGGTACTACTGGTGAAGTTGTGGACTTTTCTTGAAGTGTATTTTAACTGATTTTGTCTATTGCTGCAGTGTTCTGGGTATATACTTGGTCTCTGATTACTGGTACTATTTTTTGGATTACAGCATTCTGAGAAGTTATTGGTTAATTGATTGATGCACATATACTTGATGATTACTTGGATACAGTTTGAAACTTGATGAAACATGGTCCCTGGAAGGAAAGAGAAGGTAGTAGCCTTCTGTAGGTTAGCACCTACATACTAGTATCTTAGCTAGTACAAGAGCTAAGAGGGTTGTAGCTCTCTGCAGGTTGCAGCCTGCGTACTGGTAAAGGACTGCACCAGTACAAAATCATTGTAAAAAGAAGTTTCTAATTGAA
>APFE031306196.1:108550-123336 GCA_000404065.3 Pinus taeda
AAATAGTGATGAAGATGAACGAGGTAATAATTATAGACTTTTAATGGCTTTTGAAGATGATGATTTCATGGATGCTATAGATGAAGGTCTTTATGAAGATATTTCTAAACTCAAAATTTGTTTAGGAGAGAAAAATATGATTATTGATACTCTACAATTCCAACTGGCTGAAATGGAAAAACATCATGAAAAGTTAGAATGTGAAATTTTGGGACTTAGAAAAGAGATTGAGAAAACTAAAGCTCTTAATCTTAGATTTGTTAAAGGATCTGAAACGTTAGATGAGATTATCAAAGGGCAGCGTTCACCACTAATCAAGATAGGTCTGGGATATAATGAAGAAGCAACTCCAACGCAGAAACCATCCACCTCCAAAATTTATCTTGATGCAGCAAGGAGAAGTGAGCAAAGGCCCAATGGAGATCATCAGGTAAATCAGGGACAATTTACCTCAAGAATGAACAAAGACTACCAAGTAAATCGGGGGCAATCTACGTTAAGGATGAACATAAGCTACAACCAGCCACAGGTAAAATCTTCTCAATTTGCCTCAAGAATGGATGTCGATAGAAACTACAATCACTTGGTAGGTAGATTTGATAATCGCAGGAGTTTCTTCAATGGCCAATGTTTCTCTTGTCATAAATTTGGTCACAAAGCAGCGCAATGTGTTGCCTATAAGACAATCATGACTAGACAAGCTCAAAAACAAAGAAGTATGACTGGGATCATAAAAAGGACCTACAATAACTTTTCTGCCCTTGAGAATGAAATAGAATGTTCTATTTGTAACAACTTCGGTCATGAAGATTCTGAATGCAGGAGCAGGTTTCGGCAGACAACTCATAAGGAACAAGACTCAGGTGCCAAATCATGGAGAATGAAAGAAACACAACCAGAAATATGTGGGATAGCCTTATATGCAGAAGGACAGGAAAATCAATGGTACATCGAGAGTGGATGTTCGAAACATATGATGGGTGATAAGGAAAAACTTCAGTCATATAGTGCCTTAGAGAAGGAGAAGAAGGTCTCATTTGGAAATGACACCCCTGCGCTCATAAAAGGTAAAGGTTCTGTTCAGTTGAAAGAAAAGGTTAAAACTGGAAATGTTATGTATGTTGATGGCTTAAAGCATAATTTATTAAGTGTCAGTCAGATGTGCGATCAAGGAACTGAGGTAATATTTCAATCAAATGGGTGTAGTGTTCGTGATCTTGATACAGGAAAAACAGTGATCAAAGGCATAAGAACTCCAAATAATTTATACATATTCAAAGAAGGACAACATCAATGCTATCTAAGCAAGAATGATGAACACTGGCTATGGCACCAGAGATTGGGGCATCTAAGCTTCTCGCAAATAAGGAAAGCTTGCAAATATTAGGCAGTTCATGGTCTTCCAGACATCAGAATTCCAGACAATACAATATGCAAATCATGTCAGTTTGGTAAGCAAACCAGAACTAACTTCCTTGAGAAGGAAGGATCAACTAGTAGGCCACTTGAACTTGTCCATACTGATTATGTGGTCCATCTAGAAAAAGGTCACCTCGGGGAGAAGAATATTTTATATTATTCATTGATGACTTTTCCAGGATGTGTTGAATAGGACTTATGAAGCACAAAGATGAGGCCTTCGAAAAATTTAGATCTTTCAAAGCCTTGGTTGAAAACGAATCAGATCACAAAATTAAATGCCTCAGGTTTGATAGAGGTGGGGAGTTTACCTCAAATGAATTTTTTGATTTTTGTGAAGAACATGGAATAAGAAGGGAATTCTCTATAGCTAGAACTCCGCAACAAAATGGAGTAGTGGAAAGAATGAATAGAACAGTTCAACAAATGGCCCGTGCTATGTTGGATGAGTCTGGAACTCCTACAACCTTCTTGGGTGAAGCTGCATTTGTTTTCATTGTTATTCTCAACAAGACAAATGTCCGGGTAAACAGCATTCAGACCCCTCATGAACTATGGTATGGTCAGACTCCCTCGGTAAAATATTTCAAAATTTTTGGGAGCAAATGCTACATCAAAAATACTGATGAAAATCTTGGCAAATTTGAACCTAGAGCAGATGAAGGCATTCTCCTTGGTTACTCTCCCCATAGCAAAGCATACAAGTATTACAATAAAAGGCTTGGAAAAATAGTTGAAAGTATTGATGTAGTGGTTGATGAAGAAGAAAGCACTCCTAGGCAGGTAAGATCTGAAGAATTCAAAGATGATGAGGACTATCCATCAAATCAGATTCATGATGAAGAAGAAACCCATGAGGTGCCAGAAGAACAGATAAGGATAGAAGAAAATACTCCATCCAGGTATGTTCAGAAGAATCATCCAAAATCTCAGATATTGGGGCAGAAAGAGGCTGGTATACAAACAAGAAGATCAATAGCTGAAGCTTCAAGCTATTTGGCATTGCTCTCCTCCACTGAACCGCAAAATGTAAGAGAGGTGTGCAAAGATGAATGTTGGGTCAAAGCTATGGAAGAAGAACTCGAACAGATTGAAAATAATAACACTTGGGAGTTGGTTCCTAGACCAATCAATAAAAATGTCATAGGGACAAAATGGATTTTCAAAAATAAGCTGAATGAAAATGGTGATGTGGTTAGGAACAAGCCAAGACTTGTTTGTAAAGGATATGTGCAACAAGAAGGCATAGACTTTGAAGAAACCTTTGCTCCAGTTGCCAGACTTGAGGCTATAAGAATGTTCCTCGCTCTCTCTAGCTTTCAGAAGTTCAAGGTATTTTAGATGGATGTACAATCTACATTTCTGAATGGAGACTTGAATGAAGAAGTGTACATTGAGAAACCAGATGGGTTTATACTTGGAAATGATCCAAATCTTGTATGCATACTCAAAAAGCCTCTCTATGGCCTTAAACAAGCTCCAAGGGCTTGGTATTTTCAGTTGGATGAGTACCTTCATCAACAAGGTTTTGCAAAAGGATCAACAGACACCAATCTATATATAAAAGTTGACAATAATAAAATGCTAATACTTGTTGTATATGTTGATGATATCATTTTTGGTAGCAATGAAGAAGCCATGAGTCAAAACTTTGCCTTGGTGATGCAGAAAGAATTCGAAATGTCCCTGCTCGGTGAGCTCACATATTTCCTTGGTTTACAAGTGCAACAAAACAAAGACGGTATCTTTCTTTCACAAACCAAGTATCTCAAGCAAATCTGGAAGAAGTATGGGATGGAGGATTAGAAACCAGTATGTACTCCTATGGTAATAGGACGCAGCCTCAGCACAAATGATGAATCAGTCGTTGTTCATCAACCAACCTATAGATCCATGGTTGGTAGTCTACTCTATCTAACAGGTACCTAACCAAACATTATGGATGCAATAGGGATAGTTGGAAGGTTTCAGGCTAACCCAAAGGAAACTCATCTTCAGGCGGTCAAGAGAATTTTCAAGTATCTTCAAGGGACTCAAAACTATGGATTGTGGTATCCTAGAGATACAAACCTCACGCTTCATGCATATACAGATGCAGATTGGGCAGGTGGCGTGGATGACAGGAAAAGCACTAGTGGAGGTGCATTCTTCATGGCTCCTAGATTGGTATCTTGGTTCTGCAAGAAACAAAGTTCCATTGCATTATCTACAGCTGAAGGAGAATATGTAGCTGCTGCATCTTGCTGCACACAACTCCTTTGGATGATGCAAACATTGAAGATCTCCAAGTCACTTGTACTTCACCTATTTCCATTTTCTGTGATAATACAAGTGCAACCAATATTTCAAAGAATCCTGTCATGCACTCACAGACTAAGCACATACCTATCAAGTATCATTTTCTCCGGGAACAAGTGCTTGAACAAAAAATCAAGTTGGAGTATGTTCCTTCCAAGGAACAAGTTGATGATATACTCACCAAACCATTGCCCAGGGAAACATTTGAATACCTCAGACAGAAGCTGGGGGTTGTTGATGCATCATTGTGCTGTTAAAGCTTGTCTATTGTACGCAGGTGGATACGCGTACATATGCCGGTTTATGTGGGTTTAGTTCTGGGTGAAGAGAGTCCGATATGGGTCTGTCAGAGACCATCTGGCACAGGTTCAAGAGGAGCATATATTCTTCTAATAATGCATTGTTGGCATTATCTTAGAAGTCCTTTGGTTTGATTTCACAGGTGTTTTTTTGTGGAATGTGTGCTGGTCTGAAAGTTGATTCTGTTGTTGATAGTTGTTCTTGTCTCTATGTCATGTATTTCTTTTCATATCAAGGTCATGTAATGACCTATTTTGGTTTCCCCACTATGCCTGGTATGAATAATGTATGTTCTGGTTTGGTATATCCCCATTTAATTGAGAGGATGAGTCAATATTGGTATCAACCTACTTGATTGGGAGATGGATGTATGTATGAGTCCTTGATGATAGGAGAGTCAATTATGATGTATGGAGTCATGTTTATTCTTGTAGAACATCTTTTTGCAGACTTTGCATACTGTTAGGGGGAGCATGAATAATACACTTCAGCAGAGTAGAGACTTCAGCATGTACTCAGAGGGAGCATGGACAGATTGGTACGCCTTGGCATATTCAAAGGGGAAGCTCTTTCAGAGATTTCAGTAGGTACTCAAGGGTAGTATGGTCAGTGAAATGGTTATCAAAGGAAGAGAATATCTAGGTCCGCCAATTACCCTTGATGTCAAAGGGGGAGAGTGATTTGGTATTGTTGCCATCAAGTCCAAAGGGGGCAATTGTTGGCATTATGATGTATGTGTTCTACTTGATGGAAACCCTCTCATAGAAGAACATCTCGCTTATACTCAACCAGATGAGTCTACAGAAGAAGTAACAGGGTTGCAAGACAGAGAAATTGTGGTGCAGCAGTGTTATTTTCATGTTCCGCAGGTGCACCGATCAAAAGGTGCGGACATTGGCAGGTTGCATAGATGCGTAGTTCACAAAGTGCAGACATGTTCGTAGGTATTCCGAACAAGAGGTGCGAACCTAAAATGCACAGACTTTCATGCAGAGAAAAATGCGCATCTTAAGTTTGGTCCATGGTATTTAGCCCGACGTTTTTGATCCTATGGTTTTGGTCCGTGGTTTTGCATCTAAAATATTGAACCCGGGTTTTGGGTCCCTAGTATTGTTTCTCAATGGTTTTGATCCATGGTTTGAGTATGGCCTTGGCTATAAAAGGGAAAGGAGATCATTTGGCTGTATCCAAGTGTGTTGAATATCTTAAGAATAGCAAGATCTGAATTTCTAAAAATCAGTTGGGGAGTTATAGTTGAACCTGAATCAAGAAGAAACTGGAGCATTATAAGTCAGATCTGCTGATGGGTTGAGATCTCTTTTTCGCATGAACGGATCTGTGAATTTCATAGTCTGGGTATATTTGAGGACTGATAAACTGTCTATATCCAGAGGTGCATAGCACCAAAGAAGGCGCAGGTGCGGAGGTGCGCAGCACTAGACAAGGCGCAAGGGCGGAGGTGCGCAGTACCAGTGAAGGAGCAAGTGAGGAGGTGCACAAACCAGAAGACGCCACAGGTGCGGAGGTGTGCAGAGCACAGACAGTCTGGGTGCAAAGCTGCGCAGGTCACAGACAGCACAGGAGCGAAGCTGTGCAGGCCATAGACAGAGAAAGTGCGAACATCCGCAGGGTACTACTGGTGAAGTTGCGGACTTTTCTTGAAGTATATTTTAACTGATTTTGTCTATTGCTGCAGTGTTCTGGGTATAGACTTGGTGTCTGGTTACTGGTACTATTTGTCGGATTACAGCATTCTGAGAAGTTATTGGTTAATTGATTGATGCACATATAGTTGATGATTACTTGGACGTAGTTTTAAAATTGATGAAACGTGGTCCCTGGAAGGAAAGAGAAGGTAGTAGCCTTCTGTAGGTCAGCACCTACGTACTAGTATCTTAGCTAGTACAAGAGCTAAGAGGGTTGTAGCTCTCTACAGGTTGCAGCCTACGCACTGGTAAATGACTGCACCAGTACAAAATCATTGTAAAAAGAAGTTTCTAATTGAAAGAAGATAGAGACATATTGCAGCAGGTGGTTTTCACCCACATTGGGTTTCCACCTTATATCTGGTGTTCTTTGGTGTGACTGTCTATGTTTATTGTTCCCGTTCATTATTATATGGTTCTGACATATAGATTAATGGTTAACATCTAAAGAATAAATTACATTAAAATTTGGAAGGTATATGCAAGTTTCATTAGTTAGATCTGCAAGTGTTTATTGAAAAAGATTTGATAATACTAATTCACGCCCCCCCTCTCAGTATTATTTCCAACATGGTGGCCAACCCTTCATCAAGATTCAAAAGCACACTGTAAGGCATGTGATATATGTCAAAGGATAGGTAAACCATCGCAAAGGGACAATATGCCTTTGAATCCACAAATGACACTGCAACCCTTCGAAAAGTGGGCAATCGACTTTGAAGGACCTATTAAACCTCAAGGAAAGACAGGCGTGAGATGCATTATCATCGTGACAGATTACCTTACTCATTGGGCAGAAGCGCAGCTGTTCAAAGACTGCACAGCCACGATGGCTGCGAATGTTTCGTTCGACCACGTATTGACTCGATTTGGATGTCCAAAAATCTTGATGAGCGATCGCGGTACACATTTCCTGAACAAAATAATCATCGCGCTAACAGAGGATTGTTAGGTGTATCATTAGAAAATCACACCGTATCACCCACAAGCCAATGGGACAGTAGAAGCATTCAAAAAAATATTGGAGACTGCACTGAACAATGTATGCAATGCACGGCGAAGTGACTGGGACCTATGCATACCTACAGTAGTATGGACTTACAGGACAATGTGCAAGAAACTGATGGGACAGACACCTTTCCGGTTGGTTTATGGCGTGGAAGTTGTGTTAGAGACATATTTGGGCACCGCAACACCAATCACATATGTTGATAAACCAAGGGTTCTCAAACCCCTAAAAGTTTTTTTTCACACCCTAAAGGATCAAGGTCAACTGATTATATCATTTCCCAGAAGTTCCACTTGAAAAACTACTCAGAATTGACCAAAACTAGACCATACTGACTGCTCCTTGGTCAAAGTGTGATGCATCTCACCCATTACACATGAGGGGTGTGATGCATACTGAAAAGGCCTTCTGTAGGGTGCGATGGGCGATAGTAGACAAATGGCAGAGATATTTTTCTAAATGGAAACCTAGAGAATCTTCTAGAAACTTCTCATATGACATTTGCCTCTCTGAATTCGCCCACGGATGAGTAAGAGATCATGAAATCTCCAAGTGGAACCAATAACAATCAGTGAAATGACACTAATCAAAAACCCAGAAGCTGACTCACCCCCTTGCAAATATCTATATATGGATCCCTCATCATAGAGATCTAAAGGTGGGAATTTTGTAATTTGTAAGGAAGTGTTGTTGGTTTCTCTTTGAGACATCGTATTATTGGGTGATCTTGCTTTTCATGAGGTGAAGAGGGCTTTCACACTGGGAGGATGATGCTAGATCAGACAACTGGGTTGTAATCCTCTCTTCTACTTCTACTATCAATAAAGTTATTTGAGTTTTCCTCCATATACTTGTGTATTTGTGAATGCAATTGTATGGTTAATGTACTTCTGATTCTACATTGTTTATAGTATTATAGATCTCTATGCTTTGATGGCATTTTGTTGCTTTGCCTCTACAGGTGTTCTTTAAAGTAGGACAAGTGAGAAAGGAGTGGCAAGCTCTATCAAAGGAGAGAGGAAACAAGCAATAAGCCAAGAGAAAGATTAAGGTTGGTGCTCTCTACTTCTCTCTATCTATCATACATAAAGGAAAACACAAGTTACTTTGAATTGTTTGTTTCTAAGATAGCTACCCATCTTAGTGGGACTAGCAGATAAAATAGACACTAGTTTTCCCGGAAACAAAATGGAGACTCGGCTGGGGAGCGAATAGTTTGTTTGTTTGTTACTGTTGTTTTCTTGATAAACTACAGACAAAGCCTGAAGTTAAGCTAGCTAGCCTTCGAACTGCTTTTGTGATGCAACTGCAAAGTAGATCAACGCTGCTTCAGTCAATCTCCAGGTTGGTTTATGAACTAAACATCTGACTTGTAAACATCCTAAGTGCTCTGGTGGTAGCTCAATAACCTCATAAGATTATACTCCTATACTTTGTGTTGACTGTCCATCATAGCTCGGCCCAAATCACTGAACTTAGCTGCAAATTTTGAGAAAAAATCAAGCTCAGTTTCGTTCCCTGGTCCATCGCATTATCTCTCATTGGCAGCTTAGATGCATCACACCTCTCATGTGTTGCAGGTGAGATGCATCCCTGTTTCCCTTAAGAACAGGTGCGATGACTAAATGACACTGTTTCCTTCTCTGGAATTTCGTTTTTTCTTCATTGTTTTCAGCTCTATTCAGTAGTTTTGCTATTTATGATCAGTATATCATTGTTGAACCATTCTTCCTTTACATTATTCAGCCTCCATTGATTAGGAATTGTGAATTTTTTTTTATGTATTTTTCATCATTTACAGTCCTCCATTGTCAAGAGTAGCTTAATCGAACTGTCGTCTTTTGATTCAAAAGTTTCGTAACTGTCATTTTGAGTCAAGAAGAAGAGTGTCGTAAAGTATTACTCTTCTAGATAGTTCATCATACTTTTTCCATTGTATTTGATTTGAATTGTCAATATTTGAAGTGTTGAAAACAATTTTCCATTCGAAGTCGAAAGTTTCGTTTTAGTCTTCCTTTCATTTTGAAGAGAAATTGTTGAAGTGTCACTTTGAAGAAAATAGTCCAGATCTGTACTTAGTTTTCCTTTTTGGCATTCACACATTAAGGAAGCAAAAAAACAAATACACGCATGTGCATTTGCATTTAGACTGCATGCAGGAAATGATTTAGGAAAAGCGCATTTAGTGTGTGCTCTCTACTCTTTGTTGAAAGAATTGTACTTTTCTTTCCTTAGTAGCTAGGATTTTCATTGCTAAAAGAGAACAAACGATCGTTTATCATTTTAGATTGCATATTTAGGAATTTTACATCTACATCACGTGGTGAACCTTGAAAGACAAACTTCTAAGAAACATAAACTCTAAAACAGACCTCAATGAACATAAAGACACTTTGGAATCTAACGCACAACATTTAGAAGTCTAGGCTAGAGATGTATTCCTGTGTCATAAAACCTGGTAACTATCGTTTTCATCAAAAGTTGGGTGATTCCTCCTCTTTGATACGGCAAGTACCAGTACAGACTTGTGCTCCCCGTACCGTTGAGTATATATTGGGAGACCACAATAGGTTGATATCCATTATCCTTAGGAAGCCGTGCCAATCGCCCTATCGATCGCAATGCACTGAACACAGCATTCGGGAAGATTGACCGTCGTACATAAAGTCCTTGGTAATTGCTCCTTAATTTACCACTAAGGTGTATATTGCATTTTTGCGATTGGTTTGGTAATCCCTCTGTCTAGATTTCCAGAGTAGTCACTTTCGTTCCTTTTCAACTCCTTAAAAGGAAAGGTCCATCTGAGCACTTGTCACTTCAGGCTCATTAAAAATCGAAGGCGAGTAGAGTCACCTTTAGCTTTTTCTCGACTCTTAAAAATTGAAAAAGCAAGTTGTGTCAAAGCATCATAAAATTTATTTAATTCGGAATAACTTTTTCCCTTTGATTTTTGAGTTGATCAAGTAATCCAAAATCATGGAAGAAATTCAATCAAAACACCGTCGTTTGTGGAGACTAGCGAGTCAACCGTCTTTGACTCTAGAAACGAAACCATTCCGGGAAAAACAGTCTCGTTTAACTAAGTTGAATTCTCCTGGTTTATTTGAAACTTGTGTTTCAACATCATCAAAGACTCCAGTTACTCCAATTATTTCTGGTACATCTACCTTTACAAAAGAAGTTCCACAGTTACAAGAGGACATTAGAACTGATCCTAGTGTAGCGGAAAACACTTCTATCCCTGAACCAACTCCATCTAGGGCTGATCTAAAAACTGAAGTTCACTTACCTGGATATCTGGAAGTTGAATTCTAGAATTCAGAAGGTGTCACCCCTCCAGTGGCTGTTACTGCAGAAGCTATACCTTCTTCGTCTCCTGAAATATTTTACGGACCTGATGGTCTACCTCTTCCACCTAAACTGATTGCTATAGAAGAGATTGTAGAGGATCTTCCATCCAGTACCCCATTGCATTTTAGAACTGGGATCCACCTATATCCTTCTACTATAGAGGTTATTTCTTTTAATCACCCTTCATCACAAGTTCTTGTCGAATCACTAGGAAATCTCTTGGATAGACTAAATATGTCTAAAAAACCATCAACATCTAGGACTGTGTCATCTGATACAGCAGCAATGGAGCCTCCTGCTGCTACTCCGACAATGTTCGCTGGTATACCATCTATCCCAACTAGTTCTCAACCACTAAATGAAGTCCACCCAGGGACTGTTTCGACAGCATGGTTTGTTCTTATTTGTTCATCTGGAAGCTTATCTAGAATTTCTTATGTTGAGACTCAGCAAATTGATCGTTCACATCAGTATCAATTCGGGCAATCCAGTCTCCAAATACCAATTTACCCTTTTAACACTAGATTGCCGCCATATAGGGGGCAGTATGCCTTTTCATTGTTCCCTCCAGGAGAACAACCACATGAGAGTTCACAACAAAATTCGGGTCAAACTGGAATTGCATCCAATGGTTGGGTACCAACACTGCCTCAACAGCCAAGAGTTGTATATTCAATGCAACCAAATCAACCTGTGTCGAACATTCCCACTACACCTGCTATCGTGATGGTGTCGCAAGTACAAGCGCTGCCTATTGTATGTCAACCTCAAGTCTCTCAGGTCGTAATACAATAGCCTCTTGTCTCCATAGCTCAGTCACAACCTCATATTAGTGCCTCCTTAAATGGAGCGACTCAGGCTCACATGGGTACTATCACCCCTCATCTTGGTCAAACATCCAGTATTGGACAACAGCAAATGGTCCACCAACCATGGCTAGTACAATATCAACAACCACAATTGTAGCAAGCTTACCGAGGACCTGAGCAACAAAGCTTTGCAAGTAATGGGCAACCGTATGTTCAAAATGTTTACCAACAATCATGTTATAATGGTTATGCCCATCAACCTTATCAAAGTTATCAGCATCAGATACATTATGCTGGTATGCAAAGACCTACTGCTCAGGCAATCCCATCTTATCCTGGGTATGCTTCGCCAAACTTGAATCAACAGTTGCCTTTCATAGCACCTTTAGAATTACCAGATCTGAACCGGCTAACAAATGATCCAATTGCTTACGCCCCTTGGTGGCTAGCGATTCCTCATAAACTTTCCTTAGATATTGCTAAATTCAATGGAAATCCAAGTGAAGATCCATCGAATCACGTAATGACCTTTCATTTGTGGTGTTCATCCAACACCCTCAATGATGATTTGATTAGGCTTTGCCTTTTTCAGCAAACGATAACTGGTCCTGTAGCAAAATGGTACATCGAATTGCCTAGAGCCTCAATCGATAATTTCAGCACCCTTGCCACTACCTTTTTAACCCATTTTCAGTTACCCATAAGGTACGAAACAGGAACGGAGCTCCTTACCAATTTTAAATGGACAATAGCCACTCACATATCTAATCATATTCATGAGTGGCGACGTTATCGTAGAATGGTAAAGACGTATGTTCCTGATCAACTTCTAGCTGAGTGGTTTATTAAGTCATTATTACCATCTATTACAGAAGATGTCGCCAAGGGGGGCGTTGTCACTGAAGAGCAAGTCATTGCTCATGCACAATATTTAGACTTGATCTATACTCAGTCTAACACACTCTATGACAAAATCCCCGATGCTCCTAGACCATAATTTTTCATTCCTCCACCTCCTAAATCAAACAGGGACTCTCATGTCGGTGATGGCATGATTGGCACCTCAAGTACGCAAACCACAAAGGTTCTATCTAGTAAAGCCCTTGCAATTTCTAGTCAAAAAGCAAATGATAAACTTATTGCCTTGGGGGTTAATGCCATGTCATCTGACAAGGGCAAAGAACCAAAGAAATGAGGGGGAAAGAAGAAATGGAAAAACAAAAAGAAGAAATAGGAAGATTCGACTCCTAAGAAATCTTCTGAGAACCCTGCTGGGAAACAGAAACCTCGTTATCCATGTTTAATATCTGATGACGAGCATTTCACAAAAGATTGTCCACATCGAGCTAAGATTGCGAAAGTTTTAAAGACTTCAACTACCTCAGCTGTGTTGACTGATCCATTTCCAAACCCAGAAACTAACCTGGTTGCTATCGATCAAGCTTCCCCATCCCAAGTGCTTATGTTATCCATCTCAAAAAAGCAAAATGATGCTTTGATATCGATAAGGAATAAATATTATGGGAATCCACAGTCGTCGAACAACAAGGCTACAAATCAACCTAGTAGTTAGACAACAACTTCGTCAGGAGTTGTGCCACCCATAATTCTTGAATTAACTATAAAACTGCCAAAGGGAGTAGTACATAAATCTACATTTAATCCTCGTGCTTGAGCAGCACATAATTATAATATAGTAGAGGATCTAGCTCAATCGCCATCCACTATGTCGACACTTGAAGTACTACAGAATTGCCCCTTCCAAAAGCAGGCTTTATTATCAGCAATAGGTGGGATTGACCCAACGAATTCAAATCTTGTGGCCTTTAACCATAAAGGATATGAACCTCAATTACCAACATAGCTTGCTTTCCTTATACAAGTAAAAGCCCTCAACAAGACTATTCATCGAACAATTATTGATGAGGGGGCGTCTACTTGTATTATGTCAATGAGTTGCTGGAAAAATTTAGGCTCACCACCCTTGTCGTGATCATCAACAACATTAAAAGAGTTCGACGGAAGAACATACACTCCATATGAGATATTAAGTAACTTACAGGTTGAGTTGAGGGGCAAGACAGTAGAAATTGAAGTCAAGGTCATTAATGGAAACCTTGACTACAATATCCTACTAGGCAGGCCGGGGATTTATGCTATGACTGCCGTTGTGTCAACATATTTTAAAAAGATTGCATTTCCCTTCCAAGGTAGAATTACAATCATTGACCAACTAACCTTTTTCCCCAACAGCTCACAAGGTACTGGAAGCATTCCATTGATCCATGGAAGTTCTCAATCGCTTCAATATGTTGGAGTACGTCTCTTAAAAGACCCTTCCTTAATGGGTACTTTTTCCTTCCCTCCTCCAAGTAATCTGGCAGAGGTGGTCACAGTGTAAACCAGTCATATGATATCTTCTACATCATCAAAGATTAAGAAAAACTCTAACCATTTTGATACTATGAGTCACCGAGGACGGTCTTTATCTTGTGTCAACCCCGTTACAAAATGAAACAAGGGTTATGAGGATAGTTCTTTTACTGTGTCAACCTCATTAAAAAATGAAAAAACTCCCTTTCCGAATTGAGTCTTTGATTACGATCTCGTAAATCCAAGTCTAGTCTTTGAAAGATCTCGAAGGTAAACCTTCATTCCAACCACCGCGTTGAATGCAATGAAGCTTGGGGGGCATGCACCTCGATTTTCGTCATTATGCTGGGGGCATGCGAACTTATAACAAGCATAGTTTTTCATTTTAAGCTTGTGTAAACATGAAACCAAAGACGAGCAATGTTTCCACAAAGTTCAAGCTCACTAAAAAATAGACTTTGCATGAGCAATGTTTCCACAGGGTTCAATCTCTTTAAAAAATAAATCCGCCACTAAGCATAGTTTCTAAAGATTCAAGCTCATTAAAAAATGAATCCACCCTCAGTAAATAACCTTCGTGATTACCTTGCTATCAGCCTTCTGAACCTTGGTTCTGTTCTTTCCATCACCTCCATTCTTTTGGCCGATCATACGCTTCCACTTGATTGTTTACCCTTTTGAGGAATAGCTGCGACGAGTGATTATTTTAGCCAACCTCTTTACACTGTTGTGTTTGAGAAGTTCCAAACTTACCTGGAACTAGTTGTTACCCGAAAACATCACTCGTTCCTCAAAAACGAGTCTCTTTTAAGCTCTTTTTAGACTCGTAAAGTATGAAAAGATTGTCGAGCTACTGGCCTTTCCAGATCGTTAAAATAAGGGGAAGCGCAATCCCTCCTCTACATTTTAATCTTTTTGGACCTAAGGGATCATTCCACAAAAAGATCGAGCGCTTGCCTTATTCGGCTCGCTAAAGCTATCGAAAATTCATCCCTTTCGTATTATTTTATACTTTTTCCGACTTAAGGGATTATGCCACGAAAAAGGACTGCTAGAGTTTCCTTTCCATCCCTTTTCAAACTCTTTAAACATGAAAAGGACCGAGTTATATTTGTCGTTAAACTCGTTAAAACAATATCGACAAACTTGTCCGTCTAGACAAAAGCGAGTTTCATTGTCACTAGGCTCACTAAAACATAGCGACAAGTTTGCTTGAAGGCAAATTATAGAACAAGCATATGTTATCCTCCTCAAGCTTGACAAAAATAAAGAGGTACTAGTCAACAATGACTGGGGAAAAAGGGAAGAAAACTTGAAGAAATTCATTAGTAGCAGGTTGCTCTTGAACATGACACTTTCACTCCATCACCATGATTGAATCGGGTTGGGTTATTGATCCAGGTGGATGTTGGTGGCCACCCACCTATCCCATTTGGACCCCCACAACTGTCTCTTTCAGTTTTTCAGTTTCCGTAAATGTAGCACAATTTACTATTTTTAGCAGTTTTTTTCAGGTCCTGA
>APFE031306196.1:136224-147876 GCA_000404065.3 Pinus taeda
TATGTGATCTCTCCTCTCACAAGCTTAAAAAGGAAGCCTAGTTTTCAGCAGCATTTACCCTCAAGAATCTTCAGCTTTCAACCTCCTCTACAACCAGCCCAATGCATGAATTTATAGTGCAAATAGAGGAAGTTGCAGGTCCACCATTGAAGCGATAAGTTCCTCATTCAATGGGATAGGCACCTCATATCATGGGACACAACCATCTGTTTATGAATAGTCCACTATAGAATGATAACAAAATTCCTCGCAGCGTGGATGGTGGAAACTAGATGCAGGGTCTTCATTTCTACTTTCTGAACTAGTACGATTCTACCCATGTGAATGGATGTGTCGAAGTTGAACATGGGAGAAACCACTTGATTACCAATCAATGATGTAAACTGTTAACAAGTGCGAGAGGAACCACCAGTAATGTCAATGGCCCTCAAAGTACCCAGTACAATCCATGAGATGTGAATGAATGAGTCGATGTCGAACATGTCACGGAATCCGTTGATCGAAGGTCAATGATGCAACTTGTCTTCAAAGGCGAGAAACCTGCCATTAAGGCATGCAGATTCCAAAGTACTGACGATTTCTAGATAATCTTTCTAGATAATGAGTTGGAGTCGATAGAAAGTGATCCGTCATGGGCAAGTCCATAACACGAAATCATAGATCAAATCTGAAGAAATATATCTAGCAAGAACTAACTCAGGGATGGTCAATGATGGATGACAAATATTTTGCAAGTGAATGGTTTATTTGCACAGACCTCTTGAACACGTAATGACACAACAGATGGTTTGGTGACAGTTGACCCAAAGTTAATACCCGGAAACCGGTTGAAGAATTTCAAAGTGGTTTGATTAACTGTTAGGTAAAGGATTTCCCAACCCAAGTGGATAAAAGTTTCCTGTTCAAGAGTGATGGAAAGTTTTTCAAACACAGAGTACAAAAAACGAGTTCATTTTTCTCATTTTCCCCCACCATTTCTGGCAAGTACCTCTTTATTTTTGACAAGCTTGAGGAGGATAACATTTGCTTGATTATAAAGCTCATCCTTCGGATGAGTCCAACTTAGTTTAGATTCGAACCCTAAGAAGGAGTGGTATGTTCCTGTTTGTAATTGAACAGGTCCTTTACTGTGAAATTTTGACGAGTCCAGTATAGGAGAAACTCGGTGTTTTTCAGTTTTAGGGAGTCAGAAGAAAAACTTAAGAAAACTCCACAGTTGTCCTTTTTCGTAAATTTGTGTCTCCCAAGCATGAAAAAGTATAAAATAATACTTGAGAGAATTGCTTGATCATTACGACCAAGGAGTACTTTTCATGTTGACTGCCTTCAATCTGAAAAAGTAAAAAGTGATTGAAAACACGTCATTTTATTACCAATACCAAACTTGAAACGACAAAAGTCTGGCAATCTTTTCATGTTTGTACGGTCGAAAAAGAGCTGTAAAAGAACGTCTTTGTAATTTCGTTTTAACGAGTATACAAAGAAAAACTCGGCAATCTTTTCATTTTTTACGAGTTCGAAAAGAGCTTAAAGAGGACTCCTATGTGTTTTTTGTCGAAAACGATCAATTTCACCTGAAACCCCAATATTCTGCACAAAAACTGCAAACATTACTCATATCTGTTTAAAAAATAATAAAAATGAACCAAAATGACCTTTTCAAAGTAAAAAATAAATAAATTTAAATTTATTTATTCAAAAAATCTCATAAAAAGGGCTTTTACAAATTCATTTTTACCGTTTACCTTTGGAGTAAAAAGTAAGAGCTTTTGGTAAAAAACTTCCCGTGGAGATTGCGCAAAATCCGACCGCTAGAATTCAGAATCGTCTTCTCTAGGTAATCCACAATGTCCCTGACTTGCATTTCATCCGTTTCAAATTTCGTTTTAGGGTTTCGATTTTTATTTTTGGAGGAAATTTAGGGCAAAAAATCGCCCGCAGTGGTTGCCCAGGGGCGCCATGTGGCCCCTGCGCACCCCGAGTTTTCTGTACACAGAGAAAAGTTGGGGTGCCGCACCTCACCTTCAGGAGAAGTGCGCACCTACACACTGTCTCTAAAAGGCGGAGTGCGAACCCCACGGAATGCGGATTTTCAACCCTAGGTTTTCCATTTTTCACCCATAGAAGTTTAGAATGAAATTTATAATCCACCTATTTTGCATTGTAGGTACACAATATGCTTGTTTGGTGGGAAAGAGAGCATGAGGACATTGATCAGGCTGCATTGCTCCATCCGCCTTCATTACAGGCATTGAGAGCATGTGGGCTTTTCAAATTTTGGACCATACCTAGCATGAGGGCACAGGTAGACTTTTTGCAGTGGATGGTAAATAGATGGAGCATTCAGGACCAGTGCTTCATTATTGGCAGAAACCGGCTCAAAATCGAGTCGGATGACGTATATTTTTTGACTAGCTTGCCCAAGAGAAGCGAGCAATTATCTCTTTTCGGATCTAGGCCAGGTGGCCAATCTGTCGCTAGTCTCCGACTAGAGTTCTGTAACAACCAGGATCCGGACAAACGGATAGATGTGAAGACCATATCCCATCCTGAATTGAAGGTTATTGCTTTTACTGTTACCAAACTCTGTGGGACCGTAGCACTGCATCTAGCTACAGGCTCCCAGATGCGCATGGCAGTCGACTGCTTCCGAGGCACCATTTTCAACTGGTGCGATGCTGTATTGGACAATGTGAAGGGCCAATTGACTAGGGCGAAGCAAGGGTAGCTAAAGAACTTTGGTTATGGTTACTTAGTTGTCAACTTTTCCCTAGAGAGGGTACCGATGCTAGTTCCCCAGCAGCTCACAGTTGAGGCTGGACTTCCCCGAGATCCTCGGGTTATGCGATGGGTCGCAGTTATGGCCCGTCATCCAAATGAGGGTTCTGAGATCGTTCGATTCACCCCAAAGTACTTTCATTGGTTAGAGAACCAACTTTTTATTCTTCAGGATTTTCCATAGACAGGGATGGATTATCACGGTGATCCCGATATGACTCTTCCACCAGGAGAGCAATGGGATGACAGAGGTAAAAATTGCTTTTCAACATTTTAATTTTATATGTATGTTTTTTGTATTTTTAACAACCGTCCAAAAACTAATAGTAAAATTTTTTAAATGTAGATGTGGGTCCACGGCCACTAGCCACTCTCCAACCTTATGATCGGAGACAACCAGCTACCGCGGCACCAGCCCCACAGGACCAAACAGCAAAGACTTTGGCTGAGTTGGAGAGCCATCTAGAGCACTTGACTGTAGACATTCCAGAGACCAGCATAGATGACATTCCACTTCGGCTTCAGCGTTATGTGATTGGGGTCCCAGGACCTTTTATGAGGTTCTTTGTAGGGTGGCCCGAGCAGTAGTGTCTTATCGAGATCATCACCAGTGATAGGATGATCGCTTTGTAGACCCATTCTTGATATGACTTTTGATACTATTATTTTTGCAGATCATAAGGTGTTTTTCAACCTATGATCGAAGACGATGTATATTTTCACACACTCTTATGCTATACTATGCTATTACTATGGTTATCTTGCAAAACATGTTTATGAGATGTTTTTAAAATTTACTGTTTGATTAAATGCAAATGTCTATTTAACATTTGAGAAGCAATTGCATCTGCTAATGTATTTAAATATCTTGGAATGTGTTGATATGTTATGTAATCAATTTCTCGTTCCAAGAGACGGACTCTCAAAAATAATCGTAATAATACTGGATTTCTAATGGCATAAACTCGATTAAGCTGTAACACAATGAGTTCCGAATCTAAATTAACAATCAAACTTCGAATCCCAAATCAGATGGATTCAGATAATAATTCAATCACTGCACTGTATTCTACAATGTTGTTTTTTGTTTGACTGAGGCTTACCCCGTGCATAGATACTAACTCGTCAAAGGGTGAATAGATAACCCAAGCTGTGGAAGAGATGTTCCGTGTACTACGACAAGTGCCATCAGCGAAACCAATGTATGTTTGGAGAGGCGTCGACATCTGCAATATCAAGAGTAAAATCAAGATAAGCAGGGCTAATAATGAAAAACACTCACTAAAGTAAAGCACGCAATTTTAATCTACGAAGACACCAACGTAGAAAAAACCAATCTAATGAAATCTCCACGCTATCCGTTTAAGCATAATATCGCTTTAGATAAAGCCCATTCCTAGGTTTACCTAAAGAGACACCGTCAAAATCTTCTAGCTCATAGGCCCCTTTTTCCAGCTTCTGCTTGACAATGTACGGACCATGCCACATGGGTACAAATTTGCCAGCCCCTAGCTTATCATTTGCTTGATCGTAAAGTAAAACTAGGTCGCCTTCCGAAAAATTGCAGGGTGTAACATTTCGATCATACTAAGCTTTGATGTGTTTGGCATGAGTTTCGACAGCTAATGCAGCATTGCGTCGATTCTCATCTAATTGAGCTAAGTATAATAAATGTTTTTCCTCTTCGGAAGTGGCTGGTAATAATTGCACAGCAACTTGTAATGACGAGATTTCACATTCAATGGGTAACACTGCCTCTAAACCGTAAACCAGTTGAAAGGGAGTAAAACCTGTTGATGTTTTGACTGAGGTTCGGTACGCCCAAAGCACTAAAAATAACATGTTGTGCCAATTCGACTAATAAATCCCAATGATTCATCAGATCATGGTGACTAGAACTTTGTTGACTGCTTCAACCAGACCATTTGCTTGTGGGTAATATGGAGTGGAACTATCGTGATGTAGGCCAAGCTGATCTGTAAGTTCGGTCATCACGATGTTTCAAAAATGACTCCCATGGTCAGTGATAATCACTTGGGGGACACCAAACCTGGCAATTATATCATTGAAAACAAAAATCACAGCAGTTTTGCCATCTGCCGAAAATGTAGGCATCGCCTCGGCCCACTTGGTAAAATAATCTACCGCAAGGATGATATACGCATGCCCCCCGACCGAGTGAGGGTTACATGTAATAAAATAGATACCCCATTTTGCGAATGGAACAACAGCAATGATAGGGTGGAGAGGAGCTGGAGGAGTGCGCATCTTTCGATCAAAAATTTGGCAGTTGTGACATTTCTGGATGGCAGTAATACAATCTTTGAATAAGGACAACCAAAAATAGCCAGCGCGCAAAATCTTTTGGGCTGTGGCATACCAAGACATATGACCGCCACATGCTCCAGAGTGGAAATCATTAAGAACCTTCTTAGCCTCATCATGAGTAAGGCAATGACGAAAAACGGAATCCACCCCACAATGATAAAGTGTATCTCCAATAATAGTGTAAGGTTGGGATTGGAATCGTATTTTCCGACATTGAGATCGTGAAGTATCGGGCCGAAAAGATTGGGTTTGGAGATAGACAATGATATCTCTGTACCATGAATCAACGGTGCTGATAAGGAACAAGGATTCATCTGCAAGGGATTCTTCCGCCACAGGTTCGGTATCGGCACGAGGGAAATCACACATTAGTTCCGCAAATACCAAAGACGTCTTTGACTTGGCCTTCTCGAATTCCAAATCAAATTCCTGCAGGATGACAATCCATTTGGAATACTTTCCCCCCAGCAATTTTTTAGTCAAAATGTATTGCATAGGGTTACAGTCATAAATGACAGTGGTTTTGCATAACAAAATGTACTAACGAAAACGCTGAACAACTTGGACTGCAGCTAAGGCCAGTTTCTCCACATGTGAATATTTTAACTTAGTTGGAGTTAGAGTCCAACTAAGGTAATATATCACATGTTCACTTTCGAATTCATCATGTTGAACTAAAACCATCCCAATAGTGGAATGGGAAGCAGCGAGGTACAAGAAGTAGTCCTAGTTGTAGTTGGGAGGATGCAATAATGGCGCATGGGTCAACGCATGTTTTAGAGCATCAAATGATTTGTCAGCTATCTCGTCCCAAAAGAATGGAGTGTTTTGCTTCAACAACCGGGTGAAACCTTTTGTAATCTCGGCGTAGTTAGGAATGAAACGACGTAAAAAGTTTGCTTTCCCTTGCAAACTCTGGAGTAGGCGAAGAGTCGAAGGAGGTGGTAACTTGACAATGGCTTCGACCTTCAAAGGATCGACGCGAATGCTGGCTTTCGATACAACAAAGCCCAGTAATCGACCCGTTTCGATACAGAAAACACACTTGTGCGGATTAAGGCTAATCCGATAATGCCTACATCTCATGAAGATAGCTCGTAAGTGATTGAGATGATCGGCTCTTCGTAATGAATGAGTCGGTAAATCATCGAGATAGGGCTACACAGTGTGCTTGATGTCATGAAACGCGTAAGACATTGCCCTTTGAAAAGTTGCCCCGGCATTCTTCAGTCCAAAAGGTAATTTGCAATAAGCAAAGGTCCCCCATGGACAGATGAATGCCATTTTTGGTTGATCTACAGGTAGAATGTTAATTTGATTATAACCGGAAAAGCCATCCATAAAGGAGAAAATTTCACTGCCGGCACAATCATCGATAATTTGATCGATATAGGGCGTGGGATAATTGTCCTTGGGACAAGCACGATTAATATCCCTATAGTCAATGTATATTCTTATTGTCCCTTGTTTTTTATTAACTGGAACAATATTCGATACCCAATCCGTTAAAGGAATTGGATAAATGAAACCTGCTTTAAGCAATTTCTCAACTTCAGTTTTGATGGCGGCAGCTTTTCATGGGTGTATTTGACGCAACTGTTGCCGGACGGGTTTAGCATCCGGGTAGGGTTTGATTTCATGAACAACGATTGAAGGATCGATTCCTAGAATTTCCTCATAGGACCAGGCAAACACGTCGCGGCATTCTTGAAATAGGGCTTTATATGTGTTGACTTCAGTGTCTGTACAAGAAGCAGCTATGTGAATGTTTTCAACAACCCCAAGTTTGACTGAAATGTTGATAGGAACCGTGCGAGAAATATTGGCTAAATTTTGTTCAAAATCAGGATGTTTCAGTGGATTCTGTGGTTCTTTGACATATTCAGCAGTGAAAATGGATGAAAAATCATTTTCAAAATGATCAATCTTGGGTAAAAATGAAGATCTATGATGAAGATCTTCCCATGGTAATGTATCAACGGATAACAATTCTCGAATTTGTTCATCAGTGTGAACGGTTTCTGAAAAAATTGTTGACTCCGAGGTTAAGATTGAAAGTGATTTCCCATTGATCTCATTCACTAGATCAGGGTTGGTTGAATTTAGGTCGGAAAAATGACTGTACTGCCTGATAAGCAACTTCAAAGGGACTCAAAGGCATAGCATCACCAAGAGAGTCCACCTCGGATTCGGATGGAACGACCCAAGGATCGTCAAGAAAAATGGATTCTGACGAAATCATATGAATGGTTGCGAAAGGAGACTGTATGCTGGGAGGAGGAAAGGAAAAAGTTTCGAGTAAACCTGAATCTTTAACTAATCCTACTCCAACATCCTTATAAGGGATAGCGGTTTTTCCAACATGTTGTATACTCTCAGCAGAGGATGGATCGGACGAGAAATAAATTAACTGATCTATTGTTACAATCTTTCCGTTATGTGGGAACTTAATAAGCCGAAAGACTAAGGAAACAACAGCAGTCATGGCGTAAGACCAGCTACGACCCAAAAGAAGGTTGTAATCTAGAGGGGCATCAACCACCTCCACATCTAGATTAACGGTTTTTCCTTCAACCCTATAGGCAAGTCCTGTAGAATGCCAAAAGGATGAAACCCTCAGCCATCAAAGGCCTTTAGAATTGTCGGGGATTGATTAAGCATAGGAGAACTAAGGGTTTTCCAACACTGTATTGACATAATACACATGGAAGCTCCCTCATCAATTACAGTCCTAAAACAAGGTCTTTTTTTGACTAACACTAGAATCTAGAAAGCCATTTGATGAGGAAGGCGAGGTGTACTATTTTCTAAATTGAAGACTATGAGGTTGGAGTCCTGAAGATCAACAGCTCCTATAGCCGATAGTAGAATTTTTCGTTGTGCTGGACATGATTGCAGCACTTCCAAAGCCGACATTGTTGAAGGTGAAACAGTGAAATCTTCAACAATGTTATAGTTCTGAACAGCTCTCGCATGAGGATTGAAAGCTGACTTTCAAAGTATACCCTTAGCGGGCGGTTTGATTACTAAGTCGGGATTAGGTTTCTCGATCTGTAGTGGATCGGAACCGGACGAAGCTGAGGTTGATGGATTGGAATTGGAAGATTCGGCTTCCTTTCCACCAAAAGGACTTTTACTCCCATAATCTTGCGATTGCGTCGCAACCCTTACATGTGACATCATCATTATGGGTTCTTCCGAAGCATTAGAGGAAGAGCCTATCATTTTACTATCTTGATTTGGAAAAGTATCCTTCAAAATAGTGGGTGTTTGCGAACCTTTGATGATTTTCGCAACCTCGGCACGATGCGGGCAATCCCTTGTAAAGTGCTCCTCATCGCAGATGAGACAAGGATATCGAGGTTTTCATTTCTCGTCAGTGGATTCAGTTTTCTCGGATTTCTCCTTTGAGTTCTGCTTGTTCTTCTTCTTACCTTTCTTTTTGCCATTAGATTTTGATTTTGTCGTGGATGATTCTACGACATGAACATCGGCAGAAATTTCAGGTGAAGACTCTCCCTTAGGGGAATCTGGTAAAGTTATTATGGGAGAAGAATTCTTGGAGGATTTCTTCTTACTTTTGGTATTAACAGTACCAATCATACCATCAGCGGCATGAGACCCTGAGGGAGGAGCAGCTATTTTATTTTGTTTCAGAAGGTCGTGGATTTTCTCATGCAATGTACTTGACTGAGTATAAACTAAGTCAAGGTACTGAGCTTGAGCAATTACTTGCTCTTCTGTAACTACCCCTGCCTTAGCGACATCTTCAGTTATCTTGGGTAATAATGATTTCACAAACCATTCTGCTAAAATTTGGTCCGGAATAAAAACTTTCACTAAACGACGTTGATGCAGCCATTCATGAATATGATCTGAAATATAAGTAGACGTTGAATGCTTTAACGAAGTTAATAATTCTGTGCCATTGTCATATCAGACTGGCAGCTGAAAATGTGTAAGGAAGGAAGTAGCTAACTGACTAAAATTATAAAAGGAGCCTCGTGGTAACTCAATGTACCACTTGGCTGCAAGGCCAATCAAAGTGCGTTGAAAAAGACGAAGACGAAAGGAATCATCTATAATGGAATTTGATGCACACCAGAGATGGTAAGTCATCAGATGATTAGACGGATCTTCTCCTGGCTTCCCCTCAAACTTAGGTATATAACTGGGCAACTTATTCGACATTGGCAGCCAAAACGGAAGATAATTGATTGGATCGTTCGTAAGGCGCGACAAGTTAGTCAAATATAAAGTTGCTATGAATGGTAATTGACGGCTTGGATCCCGAAAACTTGGGGTCATAAGACCAGCTCCAGGAGGAGGATATACAGGATAGCTTGGTATCGGATTCTCATTTGGGATATTATATCCTCCTGGAAAACCAGCATTAACTGGACCGTACTGGGGTTGTTGAGGTTGTTGATATGTATATCTAGGGTACGATTGATACTGATAAGCTGATTTCTGCACAACGGGCCGTATTGGTACTGCCCCTGGTACGGTTGATAAGTAAATTGTGGTTGACTTGTAACAACCGTACTAGGCCCAGGTTGTCCTGCAGGCATAGAAATCGGAGTCTGGATTGTAGGTCCAGACTGGGGTAAAGAGGCCTGAGGAGTTGATACAGGAGTAGTAGAAACAGGAGTCGCTGATACTCCAGAAATAGGTGGGGTGGATTGAACAGAAGCCGCAACAGTTGCAGCAGACGTTTGGGACAGAGTTCATGGCAAACTAGGCCCAGGCTGTGGAACTACCCCAGGTGTAGCAGCTTGAGTAGTAGGCTGGATAGGTTGCTGGGGTGAACCAGAAACAAAAGACTGTCCAGATTGAGATGACAACTATGCACTGGGTTGCGGAGTCTGTGGATCCCACACCACGTTCGTTCTGGGGTATGGACCCATAACAGGTTGAATATATTGAGGACCAAAACCAGGTTGAGTGTAAGATTGATAATTATATGGTACATTTCTGGGTCCTTGAACAAATTGACCTGAAGGTGGTTGAAAACCTTGAGGTCGATAGTGACCCTGAGGTTGATACTGACCTTGGGGTTGGTACTGACCTTGGGGTTGGTACTGACCTTGCGGTTGGTACTGACCTTGGGGTTGGTACTGACCTTGAGGCTGGTATTGACCTTGAGGTGTATATTGATACTAGGGTTGGCCTTGAGGTACATATTGATACTGGGGTTGACCTTGAGGAACATACTGTCCCGTAGGAACATACTGCCCTTCAGGTTGCCCCCTAGGCGGTAATGGACTGCCTTGGGGTTGCCCCCCAAGCCTTATTGGAGTACCTTGCGGCTGCCCCCCAGGCGGTATTGAACTACCTCGAGGTTGCAGATTAGGAGTAGTACCAGACATCATAAGAATTTATTCAACACTTAACGGTTTAGTTCCGTTATGACTAGGAGATACAGTATAATCGATGGGTCGAGGAGAAGCTCCTGAAAAAGTACCAGACACAGACTGATACCCAGGAGGAACAGAAGGACCGCCATGTAAAAAGGTTTCTGGCGTCTGAGTAAACAACGATGACTGTCTCGACATATTCAAGGGAGGATAATATCCTCTGGGTGTTGGATGAAAAGGAAATCGAGGTGGTGAAGACACGAGACCTGGATTTTCTAAGAAATTGGTCAACAAAATATACCAAGCGTCACCTCTAATGGGACTGAAGAAAATAGATTCATGCTCCCTAAGTTCAATAGTCAGTTGGTTTTCAGGGATGCTTATACCTTCGTTCGGACTTGAGCTTACAATTTCTTCAATGGAAATGAGTCCAGAAGGAAGATTTTCGGTGATAATATTTTCTACTCTGGGTGAACTAGGACCACTAGAAACAGGAGAAGCAAATCCTGAAGTTGGAGTAACAGCAATTTCAGTTTCAGGCTCAGAGATTTCAAGTTCTTTGGCTACCGAGCTAGTAGGAGTGATACTACCAGTAACCTCAGAAAATGAAATCGGTTCAGAAATATGTTCTGTTGCTTGCACTATATAATCAGGATGTACAACCAACGAAGACTCTCCGGTGTCCGATGATCCAAACCTACTTTCACTAGGTGTGACAAGGGCTCGCAGCCCTTCCAGCTGACTTGGTGTAAATTCGAGAGGCTGCCCCCGAAGTTGACGAGATTGTCTCAGTAATTCAGCCACGATTAATCTAATTACTTCACACGAAAACAAAGAAAAATCTCAAGAAAAACGCCTAAAGTCTCTAAAGAACCAAACAATTTGAAGCACACGCCTAACAAATCTAGGAGATCAAATCACACACAAACAGTATCTTTCCGGATTGAAAACACTAGTTGGTGATGAAATCCAATGTCACAGAGTTCAATACAGAAATGGCGATTGGAACAGTTACCCCGACAACCTGCTTAATGAAACAGACTGGGACAAGTTTCTCCACTATAACTGTCTCAAGTGAAGATAACCCCCCAGAGAGTCCAAGTGAGTCTAGTCGATGTCTACTCCAGGTACAGTGGGATCTTCCCTCCACCATCACCTAGGAAAGAATCCTAAAGATTATGGTCACTAA
>APFE031306196.1:150225-170990 GCA_000404065.3 Pinus taeda
AGCAGCATTTACCCTCAAGAATCTTCAGCTTTCAACCTCCTCTACAACCAGCCCAATGCATGAATTTATAGTGCAAATAGAGGAAGTTGCAGGTCCACCATTGAAGGGATAAGTTCCTCTTTCAATGGGATAGGCACCTCATATCATGGAGTTAGCTTCCTTAGTTATGGAATGGATGAACCAAGGTGGAGCGGACTTGCCAGCGTAATATTCCTTCTAGAAGTGACCCAAGATACGTTTTTAAGAATGAACTCACGCCTTTTTAACTTTTACAGGGGTTCGCACCCATCACTCAATATACAGAGTGGTGAGGTTCGCAGGAAACATGACCATTAGTTGTGGTACCACAGGCAATACTAGGAGAAAGTGCGAAACTAGGATTTGAGACATTTTTAAGGTCTTTCTCCCATTTTCAAGGCTTGACATGAAGAGCTGAGGTTTAAGACTTGCAAAAGAGGGATGTATGAGTATTGATGGACTCACACAAACTGTAGAAAGTCATGGTGACAATTGTTTGTTTAACAATACATAATGAAAATGTGCAACAAGATGAGACATTTATATGTACATAAAATCCATCACATGAGAATCATACACATATTGACACGAGTATTTTCACATGGAAACCCAAAGGTAAAAAACCACCAATTTTTTTGTTGTATGATGTAAATTAAGAACCTACTTAATTACATCAGTTTGTTTGTGAGCACCCACTCACAAGAGGCACTGACCTCCTTAGGATACAAAGAACCTACTTGCCAAGAGGCAGCAACCTCTTATGAATTCAAGCCACCACCTGCTCTTGCCACTGTTCTACTTTTCATATAATTTTCAAACTGAAAACAAAGGCAAATACATATACAGAGAAATACAAATATGGTTTCACTACATAAACATTTTCTCTCGGTTCTTTACTACTCCATAGGATATCTCAGCCTCACATAGAAACACACTATCCTCTGATCACAACTGCATATACTCTGCTCTCAACCTTCTCTCGCACAGGCTCTCTATAGCACTTTTCTTTAGTTCAACACTTGGCCCAATTACTTAGCTCAGTCTTAGCTCCACACTCTTCAACACATTCACAAGAATACTCTCCTCTGCACTTTTTCTCAATGGAAATCATTGGTTTTGATCATCTGCTACGCACTGCTCAATGTTTCCTTTGCTATATGTTTCCACACTTCCTGAGTGTACCTCTGTATGGCTCCTCCATGCTATTGTTGCGCCTGATGTTGCAATTATGCTACTACATTAAACACAAGAATGGGCTCCTAAGCACTTTACTGACTCTCTGTGTGATTATCCATTATAGAATCTAATCTCAATCCACCTGCACACTCCAACAAGTCTTTTCATATCTAATTCATAGCACACACATAGCTTGACACATACTTCGACATGGCTTCTGTGTTCCTCAATTAAGTCTATAATGCGTGCACGGGAGATTGAATATGGTTTTATTTCAACATCGGGACAAGCCCAACAATTATTCTCTATGAATTATTTTCCTCGTTGCCTTGACACAACAATCTTGGTAGATGCCATTAACTCCATTAATCAACTCCTCTGACTTGCATTTAATTTCTAGTTGTCGACCAATTCATCCTTTAACTCTTTGTACTATTGTATCAGAGCTCCACTCATCGTAACTTTTATTAAAACAAAGTTATGATATTACCATGTTTCGAAGTGCCTTTAGGTCCTTCTTGCTTATCCCCCTTACCATTTTTCCATATGACCGGGCCTGTGATCATTGGCTTATAGCTTATGTGCTACTATCTTTGGGCTCATATCGGGGACCTATATCCTTTAACATTTTCTCTTCCGCCCTTGGTTCTCTGGCTTCTACAACCAAACTCCAACACTATATCAAATCACCACATATCACGTCTTTCTCCAAAATTTTAGTTAGAAAGGATTCCAAAATACTTTATAGTCCTTTGGTGCTATCCCTTTTATTCTCCCTTGGTTCTCTAAAATTTCCCAACCAAGTGTCAATCCACATCGGAGCCCCTTTCATCAAATTAGAATATTTCTTTAAAAAAATTAGACAAGAGTTACAAAAACTCCAACCTCCAATATGTCGACCTCTTAAATGACATCATGCTATTGACATCTTTGCCACATGGAATATTATTAGTGGTGACACTTATCACCACTATTTTCCCCATTAGGCCACCCAATGTTGTCAAATCTGGCTTCCAAGTGTCCTATGAACTGCCACATCATGTTGACATCATCTGCCTCATCAGCTCCTGAGGGGCTAATGAGCTACTGCCATGTGTCCTGTGGAGGAGAGAGAAATGATCCTCTTGGCCCTTGGTTTTTCAACAATCTCCTTTGTAATTCTCATTTCCTGCATTCCTTGAAACTTTCAAAATAATTCTATTAATAAGGACTTATGAGGTTTTGACCTCCGATATTCCAAGGTTCTGACATTCTGATGGCCCAAACCTTTCGAAAATCGGCTCCCGATATTTGACCTGCTTCAAAGGACCTTAGGACCCTGACTTCGACAGTCCATAACTTTTGATCCAAGAGGCCATTTTCAAGCCTTCATGCACTGTTGGAAAGCTCTTTCAGATAACTTTCCAAAGGAGATGGTTCCTAACCTTTGATATTGTGACTTGCTCCAATCTTTCGAATTTTGAAATCTCTAGGCTCCTTAGGTTTTGATATATGGTCTCGATGTTCTTCTGCTCAAGTATCGAATCAGAACTATTCTCAAAAGGAATTATAAAGGAGTCACAAATTTCGGATATGTCGATCCTTTGATCCTTCTGATATCAGGTTCTGATATGTTGCCTTCCTCTAATATTTGAAGTTCCAGGGTTCCAACTTCCCTACGAATTTCTAGACCTTCTTTCGATATTCGACCTTCCGAAATTCAGCTCCCGATATTTGACCTGCTTCAAAGGACCTTAGGACCTTGACTTCGACAGTCCATAACTTTTGATCCAGGAGGCCATTTTCAAGCTTCCATGCACCATTGGAAAGCTCTTTCAGATAACTTTCCAAAGGAGATCGTTCCTATGTAGGCTTTGAGCCCATTTTATACCTGAGAAATGGATGTAAATTTCTCTATATCAATGCTATTTCGATTGACATCAATTCCAACATACCAAATGCCATAATATGACAATGTCAATTGGCCAACACAAAATCCATGTTTCCTATTTTAATTTAAAACTAAACTAAATGCTAAAACTAAATTAAGGAAAATATATGATGTAAATTAATGGAAAATATATGATGTAAATTAATGTAAAGGCCTTGACTTACACAACAACTATATGCTTTCTAATGTTTAATTATTTATACATATGTTAACTAAAGACACCATAAAGGTAATTCTCTCATTATTGATACATAAAGGGATTTCTCTCATTATGCTTATAATCATATAGTATTATTTTTAGTTTATATGGTAATTATTCCAATTGTGATTATTTGAAGAAACATTACCAGAGGATTTGTCTTTAAATTTCTCACTATACAAATCGTTTCCTCTTCTGAACTTTGTTTCCAAGATTTGTGGGACCAAAAATTTGTGTTTCCATTTCCATTATATAAATATAATTCCAAGCTTTCGATACTCAACCATATAATATTTTCACACATTTACTATTACCACAGCTTGGTGCCATATTCTTTATTGTGATTACTCATGCCTTAAATCTCTTATATTACCACATGGTGTTTTTTCTGTATTGCATGTGGTTTATTACTTTGGTTTTTATATTATACATTGTAAGACATTGTATAAAAACACGGACCTTAGTCTGGTTCATGTATTTAGATACATATGATGTTGATGCTGATGACTATTTGTAAACTAATGTTATACCTAACCTACTACAATGCTCATACTACTTTAATAGTTCACACCTTATATACATCATGATTTCCTTCAAGATATTTCCACAATTTGCTATATTGGACTAATTTAAAACTTGATTATATGGATGGTGTTGTCTCTCCCATTGATTGATGTGATCTTATTTAGATCATTTATAACAATGATCATATCATATTATATGCATTAATGGTATTATTTTTGTATTATTCCATGCCTAAGTGGGAATTTTATTCCCATTGCAACATATACCAAGTTAACCCAACCAAAATCAATGGTTCATATCATTTCCTATTGAATCAAAGGTAACGATTGAATCAAAGGTAACGATTATAATAGGATTTTCATGAGAGGTTAATGACCTTTGTTAGGTTACTACTATGCCACATTCAATTCTCAAGTGGCTTCCTCCAATCATGTCACTCTGCATCTAGGGTTTCACTTGCAAATTTTCAATGGTGTTCTTCGCTAGATGTCCTCTAATCACCTTTCATCCGCATATTTTCACGATATTTATTTTGTTGTTGGAATTATGGCTAATATAATGTCCTTGATGGAAACCTACTTGATAAATATATCAACATTATGGTAATAGCATGCTTATGCAAGCTAATACAGATGTGACAAAGGTGATGGACAAAGGAATGTCAAGTTCAGAGAAATATGAATGATAAAGGTGAAGTATGGGAGCGTATACATAGATCCTACGAATAAGGGTCATGTACATATGCGGTTATTCTGAAGAAAAGTCGTGTACAAAATCTGTACCATGGAAAATTGAATATCAGGGGTCTTTACCATGGTATTAACCCATAATAATGACTGTGAAAATGGTTATTTTATCCTGTAAAAGAATACTAATGACATTATTAAGGGAATTGCCTAAGGTATTGGCTAAGGATAATACTATATAAAGAGATGGATATCAAAGTGTTATGGGTGCAAGTAATGGATTGTTTATGAATGATTTGATCTAAAACAGGTGTGCACTAGGGAGCATGGAGATGGATGAAATCTGATAGATCTGAAATGAATACATATTTCTTAATCTGATTATGGTTTGATAGATCTATGGCGATGGTATAATGATGCAGGACAATAACAATGTGTATATCGAGATTTGGCTTTAACATATGCTATGTTGTGCAGCGAAAGTATAATTAAGAGATTTCAGATATGTACGCTAGTTTTACTCAAGTTGGTCATGTATATACGTGGATCTACTTCTGGGTAGTCGTGTATTAATTTTGTGAAGTGTTTTTTAGTTTTTTCAAATTTGTACGTAGGTGTTGTGAATGGAAAGTGTGTACATATGTTGATATGCTTCGTGACAATCACATATATATCTTAGGGTTTTGCAGTATGACTTGTTGATGATATTTGATTAGTTCTATTATGTTTGTTATTATCATTCGATGATGTGTCTATCATGATAATCTATGTTTAACACTTTTGATTGGGTTGAATAATATTTTATATATTGATAAGTGATGGTGCAACATTATGATTGAGTTTTTAGTAAGTCAGTTTGTTATTATCAGTCGATGATGTGTCTATCATGATAATCTATGTTTAACACTTTTGATTGGGTTGAATAATATTTTATATATTGATAAGTGATGGTGCAACATTATGATTGAGTTTTTAGTAAGTCAGTGTTGATGTATCTGTTTTGATTCAATATTTAATGGTTGACCTAGTGATTTAGTTTGATAGAAATCTCAGTAGTCAGTGATTTGAGATCTATACATAGGTCTTCTACAGAGGAAGCACGTACATACACAGGTGTTATTCATAGAAGTAGTGTATATATTCTAATATGTGTTTTATCATTTTTTTCACTAACAACAATTGGTTTTTGTGATGAACAGAGTATGACTTGGTATATTTATGAATGGTTTTGCAATGGTATGATTTGGTTTTGATCTAATGGAAAGTGGCATCCACCCATGGTATTTATCCACCCATGATATTTATCCACGCATGGTATTATAAGTGGCATCTATCCATGGTATTGATTTACCCATGGTATTGATTTACCCATGGTATTTATCCACCCATGGTATTCATCCACACATGGAATTTACCCATGGTATTGTAAGTGGAATCCACCCATGGTCTTCATCCACCCATGGTATTGTAAGTGACATGTACCCATGGTATTCATTCACCCATGGTATTTACCCACCCATGGAATTTACCCATGGTATTGTAGCTAAAAAAGGATATAAGTAACAAGTCACATTTTGTAAAAGGATAGATTATCCACCACAATGTAGTTTTTACAGTTATTATTTTTTTTTAAGAAAAAATGTTTGTTTGTGGTTTTGTTTACTATTGTTTCTCCTATTTTCGTCTAACATTTCAATTTTCTAGATCTTGGGGTGTTAACTAGGCAATCCCTTCTATGGATAGAAGTGATCCCTCTAATCTAATCAGTGGATCTAGTAACAACCGAAAAAAAAATACATGCAAAAATCTCCTAGTTTAAATCAGAATGACATGAGAAAGGAAAGATGGCCTACCTCACTCCTATGTGGTCACTTTTCGATGTCAATCTTGATCTCCTCACTTCCAAGCTCGATCCTCACTATGAACAAATACCTGCAAGAGATATAAAACAATGAAAACAAAGGAAAAACATAGCATATGCATTCTGATGTAAACCATACGACAGATTTGTTGGTTGTGTGGTATATTGTGGTATATTCTTTCCATGACTACCCCATGCATGGGGGGGTCACAGGTGGGGAGGTAGCCCCATTTGTATGTTGTGTCGACCGTAGCAGGGGGGTCATAAGGGGGGAAGCATGTTGAGAAATGAAAACAAGAAATTCCAGTTTAATTTTTCCTTGAATTAAACTGTGAATTAAATTCAAATTCTATTCTCATAGCAACTTAAAATAGTTAAATTAAGTTTATTAAACTTACTTGACTTAGGAAATTCGATTTGGAAGTATTTTGGAAGTCATGTATATATTCTCCCTACTTTGTAAGAGTATAATGTCAGTTAATTGTGCTTTGTAAAATAGAAGACTCAATTTCAAGATTCAATCCAATTAAATTAGTTCTCAAACTGATTGAGAGAACTAATAGTGAGTTAACAGTTACTGGTGACACTAATGAACTCCAGCAGTGCTACTTTAGTTAACTGAATATTTACTCATCAGAAACGCATGCATGTCGGTTCTGAGAAAGAGCCAGTTGAGACTAGAGTGCAAGGAAAGTGCACTATTTGTTTTAGATTTTTCTGAGTTGCACTGATAGTGCATGCAATCAGGAACTGATCATTAAGGGATTGTGCTATTTTTAGAGGCTTTATTTCCCTTTAAATACAAGTTATTCTCTATAGGAATTACACATTGGAATAGAGACTTGGAGAGCTTGTGAATTGGCTAAACTTTGGCCTTGAGCTTGCTTATGAGATGGAGATTGAATTTGCTAAGTGTTGGGATTGTTCTAGAGAGAACAAGCATTGTAATTTCATTTTGATTTTCCGGATTAATACAAAACATATAGTGGGGTTTTGAGTTGTGGCTTTCCCTGGATATTTATTGTTTTATGTGTCTTTGATTCTCTTCCTCTATTTATTATTGTTTTCTCGATGTTTATGGTCTTTCTCCTTAGATAGTAGAAGTAGATTCTTCTATCCTGCTTTAGAAAATTTCATTAGCTTGTGAATCTACATGATTTTCTACATGGTACCGGAGCAAGATTGTTTTTTGGGACGAGATTTTACAGAGAATATATGAAAATTTCTAGAAACAAATAGAAGATTTGGATTCCTTGGGAAAATATATCCAAATTCAAAAAAACAATCGTCCGAATCGGAGTTTGGAAGAGGGAGATATCGTTGATTTAAAATCAGCTCTCTAGAGGAGATTTCGAAGTTTTGAGTTTCTGGGTTACAAGTGAAAGTCGAATTTGCATACATACCTCAGGATCGAAAGATGGTGTTCCATGGGTTGAGGCTTGAGTATGCCTTGGAAGGCAGCTCGAATTTCATAGCCTGGAGGGGTAGGATGGAGGTTGTGCTAGAAGATAATGGCTTGAAGGAATTCATTGATCAAGAAGACCCCAATCCAGCAGCTACTAATGCACAGAACTTGGCCGAGTGGAAGAAGTGTGTGGTGAAGGCGAGGTGGATAATCCTTGAGGGATTTCGAGATCATATTGTCTTGAGTCTCCATGGCAAGGAAAATCTGCATGCTATGTGGAAAAAATTGATGGATTTGTATCAGAATAGCAATGATCAAAAAAAGTTGGCAGTGAAGGATAAACTTCGTAAACTCAAGATGGAGAAAGGCGAGACGATTCCAAAGTACTTGACCAAGTTCACTCAAAGTCAGAATGAACTTGGAACTGGAATCATGGTTTTCGAGGAGGATATGGTGAGCCTTTCTCTTCTTGGACTCCCAAAGAGCTTGCAAATTTATCGGGACTCTATCAATGGTCAGGAGAAGCTGCCAGATTAGGAACGACTATGGTCAGATTTGGTCCAAGATGAGATCAAGAGGAACACGAGAGATAGCTCTTCATCAAAGATTGATGATGAAGAGAAATGTGCCTTAGTGATTAAGGCAAGGAAGGCGAAAGGTAAAATTTCCCATTCCAAATCATATTCTTATCATAGAGGTAAGAAGAAGGACATGACAAAAGTTAAATGATTCCAACGTCACAAGATGGGACACTTTGCTATAAATTATCCATTGAAGAAGTCAAGGGAGAAGTCCCGAGGAGGAGCAGCGGGTGAGGTTTTGGCCTCCCAATTCAAATTGTACTTTTCCCTCATTGCATGCATGGTTTCTTCAATTATGGGAAGTGTTTGGTACTTAGACAGTGGAGCTTCTTTCCATGTGACTGGAAACAAAGAGTTATTTAGTGAACTGCAGGAGAAAGATCTCAAGATGCACTATTACTAGTGGCAGTAAGTATAGTGTTACTAGTGTGGGCACTATTACTTTTCAGAGGGAGCACGTGGCCCACTTACCTTGAAGAATGTTATGCATGTAACCGGACTGATGAAGAACTTGGTATCCGTTTCCATGCTTGAGGATAGAGGATATGGTGTGATATTTTTGAAAGGAAAGGCATTCCTTCGACACATAGCCACGATTCAAGTAAAGAAGATAGGGATTTGAGTTCAAAATATCTATAAGATAGAGATAGAGGATTGTACTGCTTTGAGTTCAAAAGCGAAAAATATGTTGAGCCTAGACGTCGGTGAGTTGTGGCATAGGAAATTGGGCCACTTGCATCATGGGGCTTTGAAGATATTGTAGAAAATCTCTACCGGTATTGCCAAAGGTACGCTTGAGCAAGTTGATACATGTAAGGGTTGTACTTTGGGAAAATACACCAAGTATTCCTTTCGAGACAAAAACAATCGAGCAGAGTCTATTCTGGAGAGATTCCATTCAGATGTGTGTGGACCATTCTCAAAAAAATCCATGGCCAAACATAGTTATTATGTTATATTTGTTGATGACTATTCTCGTAAATGATGGGTATTTTTATATGCAGAAAAAGGATCAAACTTTCACAAAGATTTGTGAGTTCAAAGCGGTGGTAGAGAAAGCATTTGGCAAGAAGCTTAAATCTCTACAGAGTTATAACAGCTGTGAGTATGTCTCCAATGAGTTTAAGAACTTCTGTACGATAGAAGGAATTAAATCAGAGTTGACAGCACTCCATAACCCTCAACAGAATGGGGTTGCCAAGAGAAAGAATAGGAGAATAGTAGGGGCAGCAAGGGTGATGTTACATAATCAGGGCCTACCACTACACTTGTGGGCTGAGGCATGCAACAAAGTGGCTTATGTTTAGAACCATAGCCCACATTAGATAATTGAGATGAAGACACCAGAGGAAGCTTATTCTGGCAAGAGGCCAGATATTGGTCACTTCAGGATTTTTTGTCCATCATTTTATTGCCATGTGACCAAAGATGCACAGAAGAAGCTTGAACCAACAGAAAAGTTGGGGATATTTGTGGGGTACACTAATACACCACACAACTATCGAGTGTACATGTCGACCAATCGGATGACAGTGGCTCACAGGGATATCAGGTTCGATGAGGAGAAAGCCATACGAGTATCCCTTGAGAGGGAGCTTGAGCTACATGCGGATGAGGATATTTTAGTTCCTAAGGTTGAGGGACCTCAGATTGATGTGGAGAAGCCACATGCAGAGGTTCAGAGAGTGGAGACATCCACTCAGGTAGAGTCTTCCAAAATGGGAAGAAAGTGCACTAGAGAGGTTGACAAATTGTTGGATGATGCATAAGAGAATGTGGGAGCACCCTCTTCTCAGTGCAAACAGAGGAGGTCACCAAAGAGGTACACTGGATACATGGCACTTATGGGTGAATGTGTTGTGACAGAGCCATCTTCCTTTCAAGAAGCAGTGTAGTCGCTGGTTTGGGTTGATGCGATGGTGGAGGAGTAGGACTCCATAGTTCAAAACAATGTTTGGGATGTGGTCCCGAGACTGTAGGACAAGTCAATTGTGAGCTCCCATTGGCTTTATAAGGTAAAGCAAGCTGCAAATGGTAGTGTGGAGAAGCATAAGGCTATATTTTTGGCCTGTGGCTTTTCACAGGTAGAGGGGATTGACTATGATGAGACCTTTTCTCCTGTTGCAAGGTACTCATCAATCAAATCTATTTTTACACTATCAACACAAATGGGTTGGAAGATCCATCAGATGGATGTGAAGACTACCTTCCTCAATCGAATAATTGAGGAACAGGTGTACATAGAGAAACCCGAAGGTTTTGAAACCTGGGACCATGAGTCGCAAGTGTGTCGACTCAAGAGAGTGTTGTATGGGCTTAAGCAAGCACCATGTGCTTGGCACACCATGATAGATAGCTACTTTGCTAGGTTGGGCTTCACGAAGTGTGAAGCGAATGCGAACCTATATCACATAGTGGTGGAAGGTAAGATGTTGATCATTGTATTTATGTAGATGATCTTATACTGACGAATGATGACAAGCTCATCAAATCTTGCAAGGAGGACTTTTCAAGAGAGTTTGAGATGAAGGACATGGGCTCATATATTACTTTCTTGGCATGGAAGTATGGCAGGGAGATGGGGAGTTGTTTGTATCTCAGGGCGAGTATGCCAATGAGGTACTCAGGATATTCCGCATGGAGAGCAGTAAACCCATGGAGACTCCTTTAGATGGTAACTAGAGGAAGGTGGATGCTACTTCAGGGGAAGTAGTGGAAGCTACTATTTACAGGCAGCTTGTGGGTTCACTCATGTATTTGGTGAGCACATGTTTGGATATGTGCTATGCAGTTAACCAGCTTAGTCAAGCGATGGTTAGGCCTACCACACAGTATTGGAAGGTGGAAAAGCTTGTATTGAGATACCTCAGAGGCACTACTCGGTTTTGGTTATGGTACAGATGAACAGAGGGAGTGAAGCTTCAAGGCTTCACCGATGCAGATTGGGCAGGGAGTCCATCTGATAGGAAGAGCACATCAAGAGGACTCTTTAGTATTAGGTCAACGACAGTTTCTTGGTATAGTAGGAAACAAAGATTGGTTGCACTCAGTTCGGCTAAGGTAGAGTACATGGCTGCAAGTCAGGCACCATGTGAGGCTATCTGTATGAGGAAGATCTTGATTGGTATGTTTGGTCAACAGATGGATCTGACAGTGATTTATTGTGATAATCAAAGTTGTATCAAACTCTTTGAAAATCCAGTGTTTCATGATCAGTCCAAGCATATTGATATTTGGTATTATCATCTCAAAGATTGTGTATTGAGGCATATCATGTTGTTATATTACATTCCCATGGAGGAGAAAGATGTTGGCATCTTGACAAAGAAATTATCAAAATGTAAATTTGAGTTTCACAGAGACAGGATAGGGGTAGTTCATAATCCCTTTCTTATTGAGAGGGAGTGTTGAAAAATGACAAGAAGAAATTTTTGTTTAATTTTTCCTTGAATTAAACAGTGAATTAAATCCGAATTCTTTTCTCATAGAAACTTAAAATAGTTGAATTAAGTTTATTAAACTTAATTAACTTAGGAAATTCGAGTTGGAAGTCTTTTGGAAGTCATGTATATTTTCTCCCTACTTTGTAGGAGTCCATTATAATTTAATTGTGAGTTGTAAATAGAAGGCTCAGTTTCATGAGTTAGTTCAGTGAAATTAGTTCTCAAACTGATTGAGAGAATTAATAGTGAGTTAATAGTCACTAGTGACACTAATCAACTCCACCAGTGCTACTCTAGTTAACTAAATATTTACTCAACAAAAAATCATGCATGTCGATTCTGAGAAAGAACCAGTTGAGACTAGAGTGCGGGGACAATGTACTATTTGTTTTAGATTTTTCTAAGTTGCACTGATACTACATGCAATCAGGAACCGATCCTTAAGGGATTACACTATTTTTAGGCTTTATTTCCCTTTAAATACAAGCTATTCTCCATAGGAATTACACATTGGAATAGAGACTTCGAGAGCTTGTGAATTGGATAAGCTTTGGCCTTGAGCTTTCTTATGAGTTGGAGATTGAATTTGCTCAGTGTTGGGATTGTTCTAGAGAGAACAGGCACTGTAATTTCATCTTGATTTTCTGGATTAATACAAAATAGATAGTGGGGTTTTGAGTTGTGGCTTTCCCCATATATTTATTGTGTTATGTGTCTTTGATTCTCTTCCTCTATTGATTATTGTTTTCTCAATGTTTATGGGCTTCCACTGTAAAGAGTAGAAGTAGATTATTGTCTCTTGCTTTAGCAAATTGCATTAGCTTGTGAATCTACAGGATTTTCTACATAGTGGCCCCCCAGTCACGGATTTTGTACGGGAGCGGTAGACCCCCTACATAAGGTCTGATGCAATGCCCCATAAATTCTTTTTTTTGGACCCAATAGGTGATCGGACCTACCTATGGTCTTTTGCATGGATTTTGCACATGGGTTTGGGCATGATGGTTTTCTGTCCATGGTATTTTATAGATCTGGTCAAGGGAACTATGGTTATGTTCTAATCCAGGATTAATGGATTGGGGTTTATGGATGCTTTGGTGTGTATATATATGTATTGTAACATTGAAAGGAATATAATAAAAAATCAATTTGGTAGTCCCGATTTTGGGATCTAGGGGAAAATATACAAGTATATTTATTTTATGTTTTATGCTCGCACCATTGTTTATTTTCTGTTTTCTAGAAATTGTATGCAGGTAATTTTTATACAGGGTTAAAACCTACATTTGGTATCAAAGTTGTTTCAGATTCAAGGGAAACCCTTTGTTGCTGAGGGGTTTTGCTTGGGCCTGTGGTAGACACTGCTCAGTAGGAGATCTATAGGATACATTCATGTGGTGAAAGAAGATGGCGAGCAGTGGAAAGATAGAGATCGAGAAATTTAATGGTCATAGTTTTGATCTGTGGAAACTCAAGATGGAGGATTTTCTAGGGGATAAAGATCAGTGGATCGCGGTAGATTCGAGTATTAAACCAACAACAATGTCAGCTAAAGACTGGGCGAAGTTGATCGGAAAGAAAAGAGCACAATACGATTGTCTGTCTCACATTCAGTATTGCTAAATGAATTAGGGGAATCTTTAGTGAAGGATTTGTGGGACAAGTTAGCGACTTTGTACCAATCTAAGTCTTTGGTGAATAAATTGTTCCTACCGAAAAAGTTGTATAACCTAAGGATGAAAGATGGAGACTCGATGACAGAGCATCTGAATGCCTTTAATATAGTGGTAAGATAGTTATTATCTGTTGATATTAAAATTTCATATGAAGATAAGTGCATCAGTTTTTTGTGTTCTCTACCAAATTCGTGGGATAGTCTGGTTGTTGCAATAGGTCTCAATGCAACTGCCTTACAGTTTGATGAAATAGTCTCATCCTTATTGTCGGAGGAGATGATGGAAAAATATGGAGGGCCATAATGGTGAAGCCTTATATGTACAAGGACGGTCCCAAATAGAAACAAAAATAATTCCTCAAGTGGGAGATCTAAATCTCCAGGAAAACCTATAAAGGTGTGCTAGAAATGCAAAAAGGAAGGGCACTTCAAAAGGGACTATAAATCCAAAGCTCTTGAGAAAGGAAAGGGAATTGATGATGATCCTTCTGTAGAGGTGAAAACCACCTCAGCTGAAGGTGGGGATGTGTACTTGGCTTCTTCTTCAAGTAAACATGTAGAACATGAGGCATGGTTGATTGACTCAGCTGCATCCTTTCTCTTCACTCCCCATAGAGAGTGGTTCTATGAGTATGAGAAATATGATGGTGGTTATGTATTCTTAGGGGATGACAAGAAGGATAGAATCGTTGGTCGTGGAAAAGTCAAGTTGAATTTGCAAGGTGGAAGGATTAGAACACTTCCAAGTGTTCTGCATATTCTTGCATCGGCCAGAAATCTGATTTCTGTAAGCAAGTTGGATGATTTAGGTGTAAAAAAAGTGTTTGAGAAAGATAACTGCGAGATGGTTCAAGGATATTTGGTATTGATGTGGGGATTTTGGATTGGAACTTTATACAAGATTCAGGGTAGCATTGTATTTAATGGTGCAAGAGTTTTGTTGTTCATTAAAGTGGAGCAGAAAATCTAGTGGTCTCTGGAGAAGAGACCATGCTATGGCATCAAAGGCTTGAACATATTGGAGAGAAGGGCCTTCGAATACTTCATGGTAATGGTATGATAGAAGGTATGTCTAATTTCTCTTTGGATTCTAATCTCTGTGAAAATTGTGTATATGGGAAGCAGAATTGGGTGAGTTTCCCCTCTGGTGCTAAGAGGGCGAAACGGATATTAGAGCTTGTGCACAGTGATGTGTTTGGACCTCTGACGGTTCCATCACTAGGTAAGTTTGTGTACTATGTATCATTTATAGTTGAATTCTCAAGGAATACATGGATATATTTCCTCAGGAAGAAATATAAAATCTTTGACAGGTTTAAAGAATTTAAGGCTCTTGTGGAAAACCAGACAAAGAAGAAGATAAAGGTGTTGAGGATAGATAACAATGGAGAGTTTTGCAAGAAGGAATTTGAAGAGTTTTGTAAGAAGTGTGGTATAACATGGCAAACGAATAATCCATACCCACCTCATTAAAATGGAGTTGCAGAAAGAATTAATAGGACGTTGATGGAAAAGGCAAGAAGCATGCTCAAAGGTTTCGGGTTAGGACATGAATTCCGGGTAAAGGCAGTGGAGACTGCATGTTACCTGGTCAACATATCACCTTCATCAGCGTTTGAGGATAAGACTCCACAAGAGGTATGGACTGGTAAGAAACCTTCTCTTTCATATCTAAGGGTATTTGGATGTGATGAATATGTATATGTTCCAAAGGAGAATATAACAAAGTTGGTAGTAAATTTGAAAGGTGCACCTTTATTGGGTATAAGGATGGTTTAAAAGGTTATAAGATTTGGAACCCAGAAACAAGGAAGTTTGTGTACAATTGAGACGTGGTGTTTAGAGAGGTGAAAGATGTTATTAAACATGAATTCCTACGAAAGGAACCTGAGAAGATAGAGTTTGAGCTAAAGTAGGGAGAATCAGACTCTAAATCAGAAGAGGAATCAAAATATGAAGAGCCACAAACTCCAATTGTGAGAAGATCAGTTCGAGAAAGAAGGCAGCCGAAAAGGCATAGTCCATATACTTTCCATTCAAATTTTGCTTTATCTATTACTGATGATGATCCCAGAACTGTGAGGGAAGCAGTATATTCAGAGGATGGCAAACTTCGGAAAGAGGCCATGTTTGATGAAATGGCATCTTTGCAAAAAATGAGGCTTGGAATCTGGTGGAGTTGTCAGCTGGAAGGAAACCCATTGGCCATAAATGGGTGTTTAAGAAGAAGATGAATGCAAAAGGCAAGGTGGAGAAATACAAAGCTTGGTTGGTAGCAAAATGTTATTCCTAGGTGCCGGGAATTGATTTTGGTGATATTTTTTCTCTTGTTTCCAAGGTAGCTTATATTAGATTACTTTTATCTGTTGCTGCTACTTTTTATTTAGAGGTAGAACATATGGATGTGAAGATAACATTTTTTCAAAGGGATCTGGAAGAAGAGATCTACATGAAACAACCTGAAGGCTTTGTGAAGAAGGGTAAGAAAGAACTGGTATGAAAGTTAAAAAAGTCTCTAGATGGGTTAAAACAGTCACCAAGGATGTGGTATCAGATTTTTGATACATTTATACGGGGACTTGGCTTCACTAGAAGCAAAGGATATCACTATGTGTATTTTAAATTAATTAGTGACCATGTTATTTATCTGGTCTTGTGTATGGATGATATGTTGTTGGTTGGAAATGACAAAGAAAGTATCCAAGATTTGAAGACCCAATTGTCCTCCAAATTCGACATGAAATATCTTGGTGTTGAAAACTATATTTTGGGCATGGAAATTAAACAAGATCAGGCAAAGAGGAAGATCTAGTTAAACCAGAGGAAGTATGTCGATACAATACTGCAGAGGTTTAATATGCAGGATAGTAAACCGGTGAAGGTCCTTATTCTTGTAGATGTAAAGTTATTTGTTGAACAGTGTCCCAAGACACAAGAAGAGGAAGAGGACATGTCCCGTGTTCCATATGCAAGTGCAATCGGTAGCCTGATGTATGCAATGGTTTGTACTATACCAAAAATTGCACATACAGTGGGAGTATTGAGCAAGTTTATATCAAAACTAGGGAAGGAGCATTGGACAACAGCGAAACGGGTTTTAGGGCATTTGTGTGGCACTAGTGATTATGGTTTGTGCTAAAAAGGAAGACCAGGATTGGACAAAGTTTTGGCTGTGGCTTTGTTGATGCAGACTAGGCTGGAGATCTGGATTAGAAAAGATGTACAAGTGGTTATATGTTTAACCTATTTGGAGGTGCAATTAGTTGGATGAGTAAGAGAGAGTCTATAGTGGCACTTTCAACTACAGAGGCAGAATACATGGCAACCACTCATGCAAGCAATGATGCAGTTTGGTTGAAGAGATAGTATTCAAGTATGGGGTTAGTACAATGAGCTATAAGGATAGAATGTGACAGCCAAAGTGCAATTTTCTTGGCAAAGAACCCTGTTTATCATTCAAAGACAAAGCACATTGATGTTCAGTATCACTTTGTGAGGGATATGGTTGAGGATAAAAAGGTGTTGCTAGTAAAGGTGGACACTTTGAAGAATACTCTAGATGCGTTGACAATGTCTATGAGCACTGAAAATTTATCTTGGTGTAGATAAACAATGGCTGTTGCACGGTTGGACCAATCTCTAAGCTCTCTGGTGGACCCCTATGGAAAGAAAACAACAAGTGAGATAATGTTGGGTGTGTGTTATTTTCTTTCCACAACTATCCCACGCATGGGGGGGTCATAGGGGGTCATAGGTGTTGGGATTGTTCTAGAGAGAACAAGCACTGTAATTTCATCTTTCTTTTCCGGATTAATACAAAATAGATAGTGGGGTTTTGAGTTGTGGCTTTCCCCATATATTTATTGTGTTATTTGTCTTTGATTCTCTTCCTCTATTGATTATTGTTTTCTCAATGTTTATGGGCTTCCACTGTAAAGAGTAGAAGTAGATTATTGTCTCTTGCTTTAGCAAATTGTATTAACTTGTGAATCCACAGGATTTTTTACATAGTGGCCCCCCTATCGGGGATTTTGTACGGGGGCGGTAGACCCCCTGCACAAGGTCCGATGCAATGCCCCATAAATTCTTTTTTTTGGACCCAATAGGTGATCGGACCTACCTATGGTCTTTTGCATGGATTTTGCACTTGGGTTTGGGCGTGATGGTTTTCTGTCCATGGTATTTTGTAGATCTGGTCAAGGGAACTATGGTTATGTTCTAATCTAGGATTGATGGATTGGGGTTTATGGATGCTTTGGTGTGTATATATATGTATTGTAACATTGAAAGGAATATAATAAAAAATCAATTTGGTAGTCCCGATTTTGGGATCTAGGGGAAAATATACAAGTATATTTATTTTATGTTTTATGCTCGCACCATTGTTTATTTTCTGTTTTTTAGAATTTGTATGCAGGTAATTTTTATACTGGGTTAAAACCTACAGTTGGTATCAAAATTGTTTCAGATTCAAGGGAAACCCTTTGTTGCTGAGGGGTTTTGCTTGGGCCTGTGGTAGACACTGCTCAGTAGGATATTTATAGGATAGATTCATGTGGTGAAAGAAGATGGCAAGCAGTGGAAAGATAGAGATCGAGAAATTTAATGGTCATAGTTTTGATCTGTGGAAACTCAAGATGGAGGATTTTCTAGGGGATAAAGATCAGTGGATTGCGGTAGATTCGAGTATTAAACCAACAACAATGTCAGATGAAGACTGGGCGAAGTTGATCGGAAAGAAAAGATCACAATACGATTGTCTGTCTTAGATTCACTATTGCTAAATGAATTAGGGGAATCTTTAGTGAAGGATTTGTGGGACAAGTTAGGGACTTTGTACCAATCTAAGTCTTTGGTGAATAAATTGTTCCTTCCGAAAAAGTTGTATAACCTAAGGATGAAAGATGGAGACTCGGTGACAGAGCATATGAATGCCTTTAATACAGTGGCAAGATAGTTATTATCTGTTGATATTAAAATTTCATATGAAGATAAGTGCATCAGTTTTTTGTGTTCTCTACCAAATTCGTGGGATAGTTTGGTTGTTGCAATAGGTCTCAATGCAACTGCCTTGCAGTTTGATGAAATAGTCTCATCCTTATTGTCGGAGGAGATGATGGAAAATATGGAGGGCCAGAATGGTGAAGCCTTGTATGTACAAGGATGGTCCCAAATAGAAACAAAACTAATTCCTCAAGTGGGAGATCTAAATCTCCAGGAAAACCTATAAAGGTGTGCTAGAAATGCAAAAAGGAAGGGCACTTCAAAAGAGACTATAAATCTAAAGCTCTTGAGAAAGGAAAGGGAATTGATGATGCTCCTTCTGTAGAGGTGAAAACCACCTCAACTGAAGGTGGGGATGTGTACTTGGCTTCTTCTTCAAGTACACATGTAGAACATGAGGCATGGTTTATTGACTCAGCTGCATCCTTTCTCTTGACTCCCCATAGAGATTGGTTCTATGAGTATGAGAAATATGATGGTGGTTATGTATTCTTAGGGGATGACAAGAAGGATAGAATCGTTGGTCGTGGAGAATTCAAGTTGAATTTGCAAGGTGGAAGGATTAGAACACTTCCAAGTGTTCTGAATATTCTTGCATTGGCCAGAAATCTGATTTCTGTAAGCAAGTTGGATGATGTAGGTGTAAAAAAAGTGTTTGAGAAAGATAACTGTGAGATGGTTCAAGGATATTTGGCATTGATGTGGGGATTTTGGATTGGAACTTTATACAAGCTTCAGGGTAGCATTTTATTTAATGGTGCAAGAGTTTTGTTGTTCATTAAAGTGGAGCAGAAAATCCAGTGGTCTCTGGAGAAGAGACCATGCTATGGCATCAAAGGCTTGAACATATTGGAGAGAAGGACCTTCGAATACTTCATGGTAATGGTATGATAGAAGTTATGTCTAATTTCTCTTTGGATTTTAATTTCTGTGAAAATTGTGTATATGGGAAGCAGAATTGGGTGAGTTATGCCTCTGGTGCTAAGAGAGCGAAACGGATATTAGAGCTTGTGCACAGTGATGTGTTTGGACCTGTGACGGTTCCATCACTGGCTAAGTTTATGTACTATGTATCATTTATAGATGAATTCTCAAGGAATACATGTATATATTTCCTCGGGAAGAAATATAAAATCTTTGACAGGTTTAAGGAATTTAAGGCTCTTGTGGAAAACCAGACAAAGAAGAAGATAAAGGTGTTGAGGATAGATAACGATGGAGAGTTTTGCAAGAAGGAATTTGAAGAGTTCTGTAAGAAGTGTGGTATAACATGGCAAAAGAATAATCCATACCCACCTCATTAAAATGGAGTTGCAGAAAGAATGAATAGGACGTTGATGGAAAAGGCAAGAAGCATGCTCAAAGGTTCTGAGTTAGGACAGGAATTCTGGGCAAAGGCAGTGGAGACTGCATGTTACCTGGTCAACATATCACCTTCATCAGCATTTGAGGATAAGACTCCACAAGAGGTATGGACTGGTAAGAAACCTTCTCTTTCACATCTAAGGGTATTTGGATGTGATGAATATGTATATGTTCCAAAGGAGAATATAACAAAGTTGGTAGTAAATTTGAAAGGTGCACCTTTATTGGGTATAAGGATGGTTTAGAAGGTTATAAGATTTGGAACCCAGAAACAAGGAAGTTTGTGTACAATTGAGGCGTGGTGTTTAGAGAGGTGAAAGATGTTATTAAACATGAATTCCTACCAAAGGAACCTGAGAAGATATAGTTTGAGCTAAAGTAGGGAGAATCAGACTCTACAGCAGAAGAGGAATCAAAATATGAAGAGCCACAAACTCCAGTTGTGAGAAGATCAATTCGAGAAAGAAGGAAGCGAAAAAGGCATAGTACATATACTTTCCATTCAAATTTTGCTTTATCTATTACTGATGATGATCCCAGAACTGTGAGGGAAGCAGTTGTAGAGCCTCTAACTTGCACCTATTTATCCATCATTACCTACAGCTTTTCCTCACTTATCCCTCTCTTTTGCCCTATTTTCCTCATAAACTTACCCAGATCATTACATTTGATGTCTTTAAGCATGATTGGTTGACTTTGCTAAATGTTTGATTGTTTGTCTAGATTTTTGACATATGCACAGAGTTTCCGCAGCTGTTTGGCAATTCCGCAGCCATTCAGCAATTCCGTAGCCTTTTCATTGATCTCCATGTTCCACGTGTCATTTTGAGAAACAAATCACATGGGAACGTGGGAATGAAGGTGTTGAAGGTTCCTGTGCTATTGGCTTTGTCAGCA
>APFE031306196.1:182171-224173 GCA_000404065.3 Pinus taeda
TATTTGATTCAAAGTTTAAGGACTTCAAAGGGAAATTTCAAACTCATTGGCTTGGGCCATATGAGATTGATGAAGTCTTTAGTAATGGAGCAGTCCGAATCAAGACAATCGATGAGTTCCACACTCCTCTTATTGTGAATGGCCACCGCTTGAAGATCTATCATAAGCCACTCTCCAAAGAGGACTTTGTCAAAATATTTCAAGAAAGTTCTACAATGAGGCTAGTGGAGAAGAATCCTTCTCCTCCATAAGCCTAATCTTTATTTCTTTCTGTTTCGAAAAAAAAAAATTATAGAAAAAGAAAAGAAAAAAAAAAAGAGAGAAAAATTTGTATAAGCCTGAAAACCAATCTTGGATTGGCAGTCTTATGCAGAAAATATAAGGTGAAAATCAGGGTCACCTGACACTTTATATTTTCACCATCATCTTCATTCCATTTCGCTTCTTCCATTTTCATTTCATCATTTCATCCACTTCATTTACCATTTCATTCATCCAATCATTCTCACTCCACCTCACTTCTTTCCATCCATTCATCCATTACATTCCATCCCACCAATAAAATCATTGTCAGATTTATTTCACACAGCTATTTTGTGCAGACAGAAGGGTATTACTATAGTTTCTGTAGCTGAGGAGCAATTCCGCAGCCAATACGCTTTCTGCACCTGCATATAAAAAACACAGTCTGTTCTAAGAAGAAATCTGCAGCACAAAAGTCATCAGCAAGGAAATTGGAAAAAGGTCATGTAGCAGCAACAAACAATGAAAGGTTAGCAAAAGGAATCAAAACGCGGACACCTAAGTTATGATCTAATTTCTAAACCTACGGTTATAACATTTTTGCATGGTTTTCGGGTTGTGTTTTTTTGCCATTTAATGTAATGATTACCAATCCTCTCCATGACTCGACCGAAATCCCCGTATCTCTCAGCCCTAATGGCCATCATAAATCACGATTTCAGAAGCTCACACACGGCTGCTCTTCCATTTAAATTTTCGTACCTAAGTGACGTAGACAATTGTACTACAGCTCTCTGCATTATGATTCCGCAGCCAAATGTACACTTGTGACCGAAGTCTAGGGACTTAGCCGTTTCCCCCCATCATTCATAACCCTCCTACGCATGTATAATCTCATTCCCGCAGTTGATTCACTCCCGCATTCTCCTTGTTTATCACTGCTCTGCCTCATTCACTACTCTGCCACCGTAACGATACTCCGTTTCATTTCTTTTCCTCTGCTAAATTGTGACCACTATTGTGAGTGTATTACGGCTGTTATGGTGAAGCTGTAATCTACTGTTGAAGCAGTAAAACTGTTGTGTTGAAGCCACTGTTGAAGCCGTATAACCCTTTCTCCACAGTATTAAAACAGAGCCGATGGGTAAACTTTTGAGGGCAGAGCCAGAGGGCTCCAAATTTCTGGAAGGATATCCCCAAGTCAAAGACGCTTTGCAAAAGGCAAATTGGCTCCAGTGCATAAAGAAATTCAAGGGTTATCATAGAGAAGTCACAAAGACTTTTGCACGTTCTTTCAATGAGAAAAACAACAAAGTGGAGATAGGAGATTTGAATTTTACAGTCACCGAGAGCAGTTTGGCACAGGCCACTTCACTTCCACAAACTGGGGAGAGATGGTTCAAAAACCGATCAGTACAAGGTCAGCAATGGAAGCAAATTCTAAAGAAACCAGGTATGGACACTAGCATCTTTACAAAGGGAATCCCTGTTAATCTTGTCAAAGAAGAATGGACAACTTTGCTTCTACTAGTACAAAAATTCTTTACATGTGAGGGAAGGTTTGGAGTTCTATATTTTATCATGCCAAAAATTAATGATGCATTTTTTTAGGAGAGCAGACAATTAACCTCCATAACTTTTTATTCTCAAGCCTTAGAAAAAATGTGCTCCATAGTCCAGAAAAAGGAAACATTGAGGCCAATTTATATCATCATGGGCTTGTTAAAATACTAGTTAAGAACAGTTAAAGGCCAAAAGGGGATACCTGGGAAATTCATTGTGAGAACCACTTCGCAAGAGGCAGGAGAAGCCTCTGTACCTAGAAAGAGTAAGAAGAAAAGAGAAGAGGTTTACCCAGAAACTGTTGTCCAAAAAGAAACTGTCCAAGACCTTGTTGAAGAAGAGAATGTTACCCATAACTCTGAGGAAGAAGTTGACCTTGAGTCTGCTGTAGACATTGACCAAGCAGCCCAAGGAATCATAACAGAAACCCTGCAAGAAATATTACAAGAGGCTGTTCAAAAGAAAAAGGAGAGTAGGAAGAAACAAAAGAAAGATAAAGGAAAAGTTATAGTCCAGGAAACCTACCTCACTCCTAACAATTCCAGTGAAGAGGACACTCAGCCATTGGCACATAGGTTGGCCCAACTTCATGAGACTACTCTTTCCAAGAAGATGCAAAAACAAAAGTAGAAGCAACCAAAAGAAAAACAGAGCATCACCACCGTGAGAAGGAGCAGCAGGTTACAAGGCAAAATGAGGGCCACAAAGAACAAAGAGTCATCCTTTATTGACTTGGGCACACCTGAGAAGGTTGCTGCAAGACTTGACTTTGAGAAAAGCCCTTCACATGAGGAGCAGGTTGAGACTAGTCCTCCACGTGAGGAAAGTCCTTTTGAACATGAACTTGAGTCTGAGCATGAACTTGAATCTGAGCATGAACCTGAATTTGAGCATGAGCCTAGTCCAAAGAGGTCACCAGAGATTGACCCAGATCAGCAGAGATTATATAACTACTTGGAGACATTAGAACAAGCTGTTGCTGGTCCAAGCACTGTTCTAGCTCTTGAACAACAGGTTCAATCACTAAAGCAAGAAATATTTGAGCTGGAAGTACTGAATCGCCACATCAAACAGGAAAATGAAAAACTGAAGGAAAGGAGCAATGTGTACAAGATGGTTCACGATAATACAATGCTTCATATGGGTCTTCTGCAAAAAGAAAACAAAAAGCTAAAGAAGAAATGCAGGGGGCTAAACAGAGATTTGATCAATTTAAGATTCAGATGCTTGATGAAAAGACCAAGAGTTGATATTTCTACACGGAGGAAGAGGAGAAGATTAGATGTCTTAGCAGAGGCATCTCGGCAGATGGATTAAACAATATCTTCATTGCATGAGGAAATGCAATACCCTCGTAGTGGGGGTATGTAGAGCCTCTAACTTGCACCTATTTATCCATCATTACCTACAGCTTTTCCTCACTTATCCCTCTCTTTTGCCCTATTTTCCTCATAAACTTACCCAGATCATTTCATTTGATGTCTTTAAGCATGATTGGTTGACTTTGCTAAATGTTTGACTGTTTGTCTAGATTTTTGACATATGCACAGAGTTTCCGCAGCTGTCTGGCAATTCCGCAGCCATTCAGCAATTCCACAGCCTTTTCATTGATCTCCATGTTCCACGTGTCATTTTGAGAAACGAATCACATGGACATGTGGGAATGAAGGTGTTGAAGGTTCCTGTGCTATTGGCTTGGTCAGCAACGCCACGCATACCTCCGGTCAACGAGGATCCCACTTCGGTCAACAAAGCCAGCTCAAACAGTGCTGCGTGAGCTGAAAGGATACGTCACTCCAGATGGCAACTCCTCCACTCTACGCAGGTCATGGGAGACAGGATCCAACCTTGGATTCATCCTCCATGACGACCGTACCTTCCAGATCACCCACGGAGTTATTGACGTGTTGCTGAACCATTTAATTAGCATGCTGTCAGTTAATTTTTAGTTTCACGTTTTACGCAGTAGACAGTTGTTTACTTGCTTATAAAATCCAGCGTCTGCGCACACTTAAGGATTAGTCTTTAGTTGTTTCATTCATGTAATTGTTACGCTTTTAGTGAGCACAGAAACTCTATTTTGAAGCTACTATTTCAGCACTTTTTGCCTGTAATTTCTGCATTATGAATTAATACAAGACTGTTGTTTGACTCCTTTACGTAGTTGATTTCTCTTTGGGCTTTGTGGATGGAGGGCCCCGTTCATAACAGCCTTTGTACAGTAATTTACTTTTATGTTTTTACCATTCACTTCTTTCGAATTCAGCAATTTTCCTTTTCTTTAACACATGTACATATTTGATTTAATTTCACTGTCATTTCATTTCCAACATTTACTTTAAACTGATCAGGATTGTCTTTTGCAGGTGTTAGCCCGGGATTGTGTGTCTTTGTGTATTTGCTTTATCTCTAATAGTATTTTCAGTTGTCATATTCATAAGTTGCTGCCTTTACTCTGTTTTCCTAGTTGATTTCTAATTTAGTTTCTCAAGTTGTATGCTAACATATTGATGGTCTCTTTATCATAAGCTGTTCATCTTTAAGAGATTAGAATATTGATAAACTACAGCTTGCTTTAAGTACTTTTTAGACTTATCTCTAACTACTTCTTAATCGTGTTTCACATAGTACTATATGTTGGAAGCAGAGAGTTAGGAAGAGTTAAACATTATAACTGGTCTTTAAAGTAGTTTTTCTTATCTTTTTATTGCAGCAGCATGAGTAGTGACTAGTGCTATTAGAAAGTGGTTTTTTTCTATTTTGCTTTCAGTTTCATTTCAAGTTATTTCTTTCAAGCTTTTTCCTTTGCAAATTTAGAAGGTAGTTAGAAACCACCAATAACACACACTCACTCATTTAGAAATCACCTGACACACACTATCACTCATCTGTTTATAAAATCTCCATTCCATCTTAGGAAGATAAATTGATCACAAACAACACCCCCAAACGACAAAAAGATTTAAGAGGTTGCCTAAGTACATATAGTACACCTTCACTTCATCAGCTTACGAGCCCCGGGTTGACAATTAATGAAATCAATTTAGAAAAACTAAATTGACCAAACAGCAGTATATTCAGAGGATGGCAAACTTTGGAAAGAGGCCATGTTTGATGAAATGGCATCTTTACAAAAAATGAGGGTTGGAATCTATTGGAGCTATCAGCTGGAAGGAAACCCATTGGCAGTAAATGGGTGTTTAAGAAGAAGATGAATGCAAAAGGCAAGGTGGAGAAATACAAAGCTCGGTTGGTAGCAAAATGTTATTCCTAGGTGCCGAGAATTGATTTTGGTGATATTTTTTCTCTTGTTTCCAAAGTAGCTTCTATTAGATTACCTTTATCTGTTGCTGCTGCTTTTTATTTAGAGGTAGAACATATGGATGTGAAGATAACATTTTTTCACAGGGATCTGGAAGAAGAGATCTACATGAAACAACCTGAAGGCTTTGCGAAGAAGGGTAAGAAAGAACTAGTATGAAAGTTAAAAAAGTCTCTGGATGGGTTAAAACAGTCACCAAGGATGTGGTATCAGAAATTTGATACATTTATACGCAGACTTGGCTTCACTAGAAGCAAAGGATATCACTATGTGTATTTTAAATTAATTAGTGACCATGTTATTTATCTGGTCTTGTGTATGGATGATATGTTGTTGGTTGGAAATGACAAAGAAAGTATCCAAGATTTGAAGACCCAATTGTCCTCCAAATTCAACATGAAATATCTTGGTGTTGAAAACTATATTTTGGGCATGGAAATTAAACAAGATCAAGCAAAGAGGAAGCTCTAGTTAAGCCAGAGGAAGTATGTTGAGACAATACTGCAGAGGTTTAATATGCAGGATAGTAAACCGATGAAGGTTCTTATTCATGTAGGTGTAAAGTTATTTGTTGAACAGTGTCCCAAGACACAAGAAGAGGAAGAGGACATGTCCCGTGTTCCATATGCAAGTGCAATCGGTAGCCTGATGTATGCAATGGTTTGTACTATACCAAACATTGCACATACAGTGGGAGTATTGAGCAAGTTTATATCAAAACTAGGGAAGGAGCATTGGACAACAGTGAAACGGGTTTTAGGGCATATGTTTGGCACTAGTGATTATGGTTTGTGCTAAAAAGGAAGACCAGGATTGGACAAAGTTTTGGTTGTGGCTTTTATGATGCAGACTAGGCTGGAGATCTGGATTAGAGAAGATGTACAAGTGGTTATGTGTTTAACCTATTTGGAGGTGCAATTAGTTGGATGAGTAAGAGAGAGTCTGTAGTGGCACTTTCAACTACAGAGGCAGAATACATGGCAACCACTCATGCAAGCAATGATGCAGTTTGGTTGCAGAGATTGTATTCAAGTATGGGGTTAGTACAGTGAGCTATAAGGATAGAATGTGACAGCCAAAGTGCATTTTTCTTGGCAAAGAACCCTGTTTATCATTCAAAGACAAAGCACATTGATGTTCAATATCACTTTGTGAGGGATATGGTTGAGGATAAAAAGGTGTTGCTAGTAAAGGTGGACACTTTGAAGAATACTCCAGATGCGTTGACAAAGTCTATGAGCACTGAAAATTTATCTTGGTGTAGATAAACAATGGGTGTTGCAGGGTTGGACCAATCTCTAAGATCTCTGGTGGACCCCTATGGAAAGAAAAAAACAAGTGGGATAATGTTGGGTGTGTGTTCTGTTCTTTGCACAACTATCCCCCGCATGGGGGGGTCATAGGGGGTCATAGGGGGTCATAGGTGTTGGGATTGTTCTAGAGAGAACAAGCACTGTAATTTCATCTTGATTTTCCGGATTAATACAAAATAGATAGTGGGGTTTTGGGTTGTGGCTTTCCCCATATATTTATTGTGTTATGTGTCTTTGATTCTCTTCCTCTATTGATTATTGTTTTCTCAATGTTTATGGGCTTCCACTGTAAAGAGTAGAAGTAGATTATTGTCTCTTGCTTTAGCAAATTGCATTAGCTTGTGAATCTACAGGATTTTCTACATAGTGGCCCCCCTGTCGAGGATTTTGTACGGGGGCGGTATACCCCCTACACAAGGTCAGATGCACTGCCCCATAAATTCTTTTTTTTGGACCCAATAGGTGATCGGACCTACCTATGGTCTTTTGCATGGATTTTGCACATGGGTTTGGGCATGATGGTTTTCTGTCCATGGTATTTTGTAGATCTGGTCAAGGGAACTATGGTTATGTTCTAATCCAGGATTAATGGATTGGGGTTTATGGATGCTTCGGTGTGTATGTATATGTATTGTAACATTGAAAGGAATATAATAAAAAATCAATTTGGTAGTCCCGATTTTGGGATCTAGGGGAAAATATATGTGTATATTTATTTTATATTTTATACTCGCACCATTGTTTATTTTCTGCTTTTTAGAATTTGTATGCAGGTAATTTTTATACGGGGTTAAAACCTACAGTTGGTATCAAAGTTGTCTCAGATTCAAGGGAAACCCTTTGTTGCTGAGGGGTTTTTCTTGGGCCTGTGGTAGACACTGCTCAGTAGGAGATCTATAGGATAGATTCAAGTGGTGAAAGAAGATGGCGAGCAGTGGAAAGATAGAGATCGAGAAATTTAATGGTCATAGTTTTGATCTGTGGAAACTCAAGATGGAGGATTTTCTAGGGGATAAAGATCAGTGGATCGCGGTAGATTCGAGTATTAAACCAACAACAATGTCAGCTGAAGACTGGGCGAAGTTGATCGGAAAGAAAAGAGCACAATATGATTGTCTGTCTCAGATTCAGTATTGCTAAATGAATTAGGGGAATCTTTAGTGAAGGATTTGTGGGACAAGTTAGGGACTTTGTACCAATCTACGTCTTTGGTGAATAAATTGTTCCTTCCGAAAAAGTTGTATAACCTAAGGATGAAAGATGGAGACTCGGTGACAGAGCATTTGAATGCCTTTAATACAGTGGTAAGATAGTTATTATCTGTTGATATTAAAATTTCATATGAGGATAAGTGCATCAGTTTTTTGTGTTCTCTACCAAATTCGTGGGATAGTCTGGTTGTTGTAATAGGTCTCAATGCAACTGCCTTCCAGTTTGATGAAATAGTCTCATCCTTATTGTCGGAGGAGATGATAGAAAAATATGGAGGGCTAGAATGGTGAAGCCTTGTATGTACAAGGAAGGTCCCAAATAGAAACAAAAATAATTCGTCAAGTGGGAGATCTAAATCTCCAGGAAAACCTATAAAGGTGTGCTCGAAATGCAAAAAGGAAGGGCACTTCAAAAGGGACTATAAATCTAAAGCTCTTGAGAAAGGAAAGGGAATTGATGATGCTCCTTCTGTAGAGGTGAAAACCACCTCAGCTAAAGGTGGGGATGTGTACTTGGCTTCTTCTTCAAGTACACATGTAGAACATGAGGCATGGTTGATTGACTCAGGTGCATCCTTTCTCTTCACTCCCCATAGAGAGTGGTTCTATGAGTATGAGAAATATGATGGTGGTTATGTATTCTTAGGGGATGACAAGAAGGATAGAATCGTTGGTCGTGGAAAATTCAAGTTGAATTTGCAAGGTGGAAGGATTAGAACACTTCCAAGTGTTCTGAATATTCTTGCATTGGCCAGAAATCTGATTTCTGTAAGCAAGTTGGATGATGTAGGTGTAAAAAAAGTCTTTGAGAAAGATAACTGCGAGATGGTTCAAGGATATTTGGTATTGATGTGGGGATTTTGGATTGGAACTTTATACAAGCTTCAGGGTAGCATTGTATTTAATGGTGCAAGAGTTTTGTTGTTCATTAAAGTGGAGCAGAAAATCTAGTGGTCTCTGGAGAAGAGACCATGCTATGGCATCAAAGGCTTGAACATATTGGAGAGAAGGGTCTTCGAATACTTCATGGTAATGGTATGATAGAAGGTATGTCTAATTTCTCTTTGGATTTTAAGTTCTGTGAAAATTGTGTATATGGGAAGCAGAATTGGGTGAGTTTCCCCTCTAGTGCTAAGAGGGCGAAACGGATATTAGAGCTTGTACACAATGATGTGTTTGGACCTCTGACGGTTCCATCACTGGGTAAGTTTGTGTACTATGTATCATTTATAGATGAATTCTCAAGGAATACATGGATATATTTCCTCAGGAAGAAATATAAAATCTTTGACAGGTTTAAAGAATTTAAGGCTCTTGTGGAAAACCAGACAAAGAAGAAGATAAAGGTGTTGAGGATAGATAACAATGGAGAGTTTTGCAAGAAGGAATTTGAAGAGTTCTGTAAAAAGTGTGGTATAACATGGCAAAAGAATAATCCATACCCACCTCATTAAAATGGAGTTGCAGAAAGAATGAATAGGACGTTGATGGAAAAGGCAAGAAGCATGCTCAAAGGTTCCGGGTTAGGACAGGAATTCTAGGCAAAGGCAGTGGAGATTGCATGTTACCTGGTCAACATATCACCTTCATCAGCATTTGAGGATAAGACTCCACAAGAGGTATGGACTGGTAAGAAACCTTCTCTTTCACATCTAAGGGTATTTGGATGTGATGAATATGTATATGTTCCAAAGGAGAATATAACAAAGGTGGTAGTAAATTTGAAAGGTGCACCTTTATTGGGTATAAGGATGGTTTAAAAGGTTATAAGATTTGGTACCCAGAAACAAGGAAGTTTGTGTACAATTGAGACGTGGTGTTTAGAGAGGTGAAAGATGTTATTAAACATGAATTCCTACCAAAGGAACCTGAGAAGATAGAGTTTGAGCTAAAGTAGGGAGAATCAGACTCTACAGCAGAAGAGGAATCAAAATATGAAGAGCCACAAACTCCAGTTGTGAGAAGATCAGTTCGAGAAAGAAGGCAGCCAAAAAGGCATAGTCCATATACTTTCCATTCAAATTTTGCTTTATCTATTACTGATGATGATCCCAGAACTATGAGGGAAGCAATATATTCAAAGGATGGCAAACTTCGGAAAGAGGCCATGTTTGATGAAATGGCATCTTTGCAAAAAATGAGGCTTGGAATCTGGTGGAGTTGTCAGCTGGAAGGAAACCCATTGGCAGTAAATGGGTGTTTAAGAAGATGATGAATGCGAAAGGCAAGGTGGAGAAATATAAAGCTCGGTTGGTAGCAAAATGTTATTCCTAGGTGCCGGGAATTGATTTTAGTGATATTTTTTCTCTTGTTTCCAAGGTAGCTTCTATTAGATTACTTTTATCTGTTGTTGCTATTTTTTATTTAGAGGTAGAACATATGGATGTGAAGATAACATTTTTTCACAGGGATCTAGAAGAAGAGATCTACATGAAACAACCTGAAGGCTTTGCGAAGAAGGGTAAGGAAGAACTGGTATGAAAGTTAAAAAAGTCTCTGGATGGATTAAAACAGTCACCAAGGATGTGGTATCAGAAATTTGATACATTTATACGGGGACTTGGCTTCACTAGAAGCAAAGGATATCACTATGTGTATTTTAAATTAATTAGTGACCATGTTATTTATCTGGTCTTGTGTATGGATGATATGTTGTTGGTTGGAAATGAAAAAGAAGGTATCCAAGATTTGAAGACCCAGTTTTCCTCCAAATTCGACATGAAATATCTTGGTCTTGAAAACTATATTTTGGGCATGGAAATTAAACAAGATCGGGCAAAGAGGAAGCTCTAGTTAAACGAGAGGAAGTATGTCAAGACAATACTGCAGAGGTTTAATATGCAGGACAGTAAATTGGTGAAGGTTCTTATTCTTGTAGGTGTAAAGTTATTTGTTGAACAGTGTCCCAAGACACAAGAAGAGGAAGAGGACATGTCCCATGTTCCATATGCAAGTGCAATCGGTAGCCTGATGTATGCAATGGTTTGTACTATACCAAACATTGCACATATAGTGGGAGTATTGAGCAAGTTTATATCAAAACTAGGGAAGGAGCATTGGACAACAGTGAAACGGGTTTTAGGGCATTTGTGTGGCACTAGTGGTTATGGTTTGTGCTAAAAAGGAAGACCAGGATTGGACAAAGTTTTGGCTGTGGCTTTGTTGATGCAGACTAGGCTGGAGATCTGGATTAGAGAAGATGTACAAGTGGTTATGTGTTTAACCTATTTGGAGGTGCAATTAGTTGGATGAATAAGAGAGAGTTTGTAGTGGCACTTTCAACTACAGAGGCAGAATACATGGCAACCACTCATGCAAGCAATGATGCAGTTTGGTTGCAGAGATTGTATTCAAGTATGGGGTTAGTACAGTGAGCTATAAGGATAGAATGTGACAACCAAAGTGCAATTTTCTTAGCAAAGAACCCTGTTTATCATTCAAAGACAAAGAACATTGATGTTCAGTATCACTTTGTGAGGGATATGGTTGAGGATAAAAAGGTGTTGCTAGTAAAGGTGGACACTTTGAAGAATACTCCAGATTCATTGACAAAGTCTATGAGCACTGAAAATTTATCTTGGTGTAGATAAAAAATGGGTGTTGCAGGGTTGGACCAATGTCTAAGCTCTGTGGTGGACCCCTATGGAAAGAAAACAACAAGTGAGATAATGTTGTGTGTGTGTTATGTTCTTTCCACAACTATCCCACGCATGGGGGGGTCATAGGGGGTGGTAACCTCCCTTTCACTTTATGTCGGGTGCAGCAGGGGGGTCACAGGGGGCGACAACCCCCCTTGTCGGGGCGTTTGCACGGGGACGATAGCCCCCCTGCACGAGGTTCAAGGCAATGCCCTAATTTTATTTTATTTTTGACCCTATATTAGGTGGGTGGACCTACCTATGGTTTTGTGCATGGATTTCGCACATGGTTTTGGGCATGATAGTTTTTTTTCCATGGTATTTTGTAGATCCGGTCAAGGGGACTATGGTTATGCTATAATCTAGGTTTAATAGATTGGGGTTTATGGATGCTTCGGCATGCATATATATGTATTGTAAAATTGAAATTTATATAATGAAAAATCAATCTTGTAGTCCTGGTTCAGGGATCCAGGGGAAAATCTCTATGTATATTTGTTTTATGTTTTATGCTCTTGCCATTATTTATTTTCTGTTTTTTAGAATTCGTATGCAGATAATTTATGTACAGGGTTAATGTTGGGTTTGGAGCCTAATTATCTTCTTTATTCAAAGGTATTTCCACATTGGACCCCAGTTCATAATGTGGCGGCAACGCCGCCCATAAATATGCGTTTTCAGCGGAGTCAGGTGGGTTGGGGGGGGGGGGGGGGGGGGGGGGGGGACGACATTGTAAAATGTTGTAATTTCATAGTCAATCTGGGCCATTCATTAGGCGAAAGTATGACAGTATAAATTATGTTTAATTTAGGGTTTTTTTCCCTAGAAGGCAATCCCTCACTATATATGGGAGAACTATATTGTGCCTATGTAGATCTGTATTTTGAGAGAGAAAGAGAGAGGATATTGTGTGAGAATGAAGAGGGAATTACAGAGGATTGTTGTAGGTTGTATCTCTTCATTTTGTTGGATAATATAAAAGGAAGGGCTGGTTGTTTCTCTGTGGACAACCCAAATTGGGTGAACCACATATATTTGTGTCTCTCTTGTTTTATGTGTTTTCTATGTTGATATTTCTGCAATATTTTATGTGTTCCATTACACTATAATATATAATTTTCTAACAGTAAAAACTTACAAGATCAAGGAGCATCATACTAAGCAAGTAGTCATTTACATGCTTATGGAAAGTAAACATGCATTTTATTAGTAATAAACACAAGAGGGAAGCATACAACCACTACCTTGATGTTGGAAGCCTCCTTCGAGATGGGTTTCTAAGTCCAAGCCAAGACTTATCAACCTATCATTTCTCCTTCACACATTGGTAGTAATTAGGCACAATTTAGCATCAACATGACCAATCTAGTCTGACCAACCATTTGAGGGTATAAGGGAATGCATTTATAGGGAAGGAGAGGGAGTTAGGGATCCAAAAAGGGGGGAAGAAGGTCCACATCTTAAGGGGATGATCCCTAAAGGTAGGATCAAGGACTCAAAATAGGAGAACTTGGTCATATCCTTATTCAACAATAACCATCTCATTGTTCTTGAGGCTTCTAGTAAGAGAAGCTTCTGCTCCAATTTTGGAGAAACTACCTGAAAAGGACCAACGTGCTTACTCACTATAATTCTCATGCTCATAGCGCTAGACACCAGTTATGCAGAGGGTTACCAGCACAGATTTTACAGGTAACAGTAGTGTTGGGCTTGTAAATAGGGTTTTTTGAAAATCCTCTAGAATTACTTCAAGGCATTTCTTCTTTTCTTTTTTTCGGGGATGCTCTGAACAATGTTTTTCATGGTGAATTCATTGACAGCTTTTGTCGCTTTAGGAAATTTTGGGAAAACTTTGACATTTGAGGGTATGAGAAAAGGAGTGTGACAAATTAATGTATAACAATGTGTGGGCTCCCAAAGGGGGTAGCACTTGGGGACCCTTCTGGAGTGGTGAGGGGTGTATTTTCCCGAGTAGGGGTTCTGAGCAAAGTTGCACCAACAAAGGAAGATCCAATAATGGTGGTTGCATGACATCCTCTACCCCTAAATGGTGGGAGTATTAGTACACCTCCCGATAATGGGGGGAGGTTTAAAAAATGTCCAGATCAACAGGGAATCGTGGGGTCCCCTATGGTGTCGATTATATGTATGCTACTTTTTGTATGGTGAGGGAAGAAGATAAGTATCAATGCACTATGATCACATACATAAAACAAAGAAAAAATATAAATGGTTTATTTTCCTTTTATAATTAAGCTATGTGATCAAGCAAACAAGAAAAAGGTTTTTTGTTTGTTGTGTATGATAAAAGATCCTATTTAGACCTAGTCGTCCTTTCCATTCTCAAAGTTCCTAGGCCTTGCGAAGATATCTTCTGATTGGTCCTTGGACATCGTCCCAAAAGAACTGGCGATGCCTTTCAGCAGTCGAAGAATCAACCAATGTGATGGTAATGAGGCTCAATTGTTTCCTGCACTGTCACTTATAGGGAAAGGATGCCCTATATTTTGGCCACTAAAGTACCTTCGTCATTCGAGTCTTTAGCTTCTTGGTAGTTAGTTACCAGTATCAAGCACTAGATGAGTCAGGTATCCCCAAAGAGTACCGCATGTACTGGACCTAAGTTAAACCCTCTCTGAATCGGGTTTCTGCCATGGTAGGGTATTCTTTTCTATGGGATGATTGAAGGATTTTAAGCTCCCTAAAAAGTAAAAAAATATATTTCAAAGGTGTAACATGACCATGGTGACTTATGGGATGCCTACCCCCAATGGTCCTAACCTGAACTATAATTATTTTGGTGGCCCCTATGGGGAAACTTAGTTGGTTCAAGTTATGGTTGTTTTTAAAGAGTCTTAATTCACTTATGGAGTGATTTTGTAAGCCAAAATAGATGAAGTACCCAAAGCTCCAAAAAATGGATGCCCTTGAGTGGAAGCTTAGTGTGTGATGCAAGTGAGCATACAAAGTGTGATAAGATGGGGATATGCAATGGTCCTTTACAATATCCTTCTAATTACACTAAGTGTTGATTGTTCCTTGCATGGAAAAAAGAAATATATTGTGGATTTATGGGCCACTTACTCTTTTCCTATTAAACTATGTGGATTTTAGCAAGGGAGATGGAAATTCAAATGGTTTTTTTAAGAAAGTTTTTGTATGCAAGCCTAGCTTCATCTACGAGACGTAAGGAAAGCAGAGATTACTTACTTTCTCTAATAGCCTTTGCTCCTAGTCCCAAAAATTGATGAATTAAATGCTTTGGTTAGTAGTAAGTTTTGTGGATGATGGGCCACTTGCTTCTTTACTAATTAAGTTATGTGATTTGCAGAAAATTTTAGCAAAATAGTTGAAAAACATGTGGAATTTGGCCACTTACTTTTCTCCCTAATTAAGTTATGTGTGTTTTGCAAATGCTAAATGAAAAATACTCTAATTTCTCCACCAATTGAGTTCAATAAAGTAACCAGGGATATTAAACAGAAAATACAGAATGCAGCGACGAAGGAAATTCACTAAAGGTTTCCAATCACCTGAGAAAAGAGAAAAATACAAGGCTCCTTTTGCCTTTCTAGTGACCACATGGGTTTAGCCACACATAGATATGCACATGTGTCTGTCAAAGAAAAAGTCGCGTAGATGAGGAAGAACAAGAAAATTTTCACTTCTACAGGCTCAGAATAAGTCCTTGAGGTCTGTAAAAATTCCAAATAGGTGTTGAGCACCTTATAGGATGGTTGTGCAGAGAGAAGGTCCTGCAAAAACAATATTTAGATTAATGAAAATACAATTGTATGTTTTTTGTTCCTGTGGTAGTGTTTTTGTGGCAATGATGTACCAAAATACACCTCCTTGTACGATGGTTGTGCAGAGTGAAGGTCCTACAAAAAAAATCTTTATATTAATGAAAAGAAAATTATATGGTCATCATTCCTGTGGTAGGGTTTTTGTGGCAATGATGTACCAAAAGATGCCTCCTTAGTAGTTGATTGTTCCATGCAAAGGATCACATGTAGAATTGGTGTTGTTAGTGGATAGACTTAAATAAACACAACATTGTAAATAGTGGAAACAATGCAGACATAAACATAAACTAAACAAAGAGGTAAATACATAAACAATGCTCAAATGGAGAAAACAAATCAACAAGCTAATGGAAAAAACTCCCTTTATTGACTTCTAGCAATAGAGGTTGAATACAATAGATGAATCTTAGACACTTGATGAAAATTATTTGAGCTATGGTGCTCAAAAATCCTCAGCAAAGGGGGTTTCTTTTCCTCGATCTCTTTACAAGTTTCTCCTCTCTCTCAAAGAAGTATGAAGACTCTCAAATGGTGGATCCCTCTTTTCTCACTAAGGTGATGGATTTCTTAGAAGAAATATGGACAACATGCTAGTGTTCTTCCCTTATTTGGCTTCAACAATGAAATGGTGGTTTGCTCTAATAGAAATTTGGTCAACAAAACAATCTCTCATATTTTGGCTCTCCCATGTCCTGTTTATATAGAATTTTTTGAATCCATCTTCCCCCTCTTCATTCACGCATGATAATGACACATGAGTAGGAAAAGATGATTCCATTGAGGGTTGCATATCTTGAAGGCCACTCAAATTTAGATGTACTAGATTGAGGTCGTGTCAGAGAATCGACCCCAAGTGTGTAGAGTGGTCTCGAATCATTGAGTCATCATTTTCTGCAACCACGCGACTTCCGAAGGATATTTTGTGTGTGCACGTTTATCAAAGAAATAGACACAATTATTTTTACTTTATAAACTTTGGAACTTAGGAAAATTTTGATTCTTTAAAATTCATAATGTATTTAGCTGGAAAATGTTCACTTGTGCATTTCGTTGGACACCTTTTAGTGTCTTCTAGATTGTTCCAACATGTGTACGATTTTATGGTGTTAACATCAGTCATCATTCTCTTCCTTGCAAGGAGGAGGAGGAGGAAGATCTCTTGCTTTTCCAAGAGTTGCATCTTCATTGAAAGTTACGTCCCTACTAATTTCGACCTTCCTCTGACTAGGAATATATATTCTATATGCTTTATAAGTTTCATAATAACCCACAAACATACCTTTTCCTCGTGTAGCTTCCAATTTGTTCCTTTTGTCCTTCGGTACATGAAAATATACGGGGCACCCAAATACACGAAGATGACTAATATCGGGATTTACTCCTATGAATATTTCTTCAGGGGTTTTGTTTTCTAACGTTGATGAGGCATCCTATTTTGAGCATATACAATAGTAGATGTATCTTATTCCCAAAGGAATTTTGGCACCTTTTGATCATGGAGCATGGCATGGAAAGCTTCTAATATATACCTATTCTTCCTTTCAGCTAAACCATTCTGTTCAGGAGTATATGGCACAATTTTTTCCTTCTTGATCCCTTCTTTCTTGCAAAATTCCATGAATTTGTTTGACATGTATTCCCCTCCATTGTCAGACCTGAAGACTTTGATTCTCTTTCTTGTTTGATTTTTTATCAAGGCTTTGAATTCCTTAACCATTTCAAAGGATTTAAGGCTTTGTGCTTAAGGTAGTATATCCATGTCTTTCTTGAGAAGTCGCCATTGAAGGTGATGTAGTAAATATGACCACCAATAGAATTCACATGCATTGGACCACATATATTAGAATGAATGAGATCGAGGATGTCATTTGTCTTGTTCTTACTAGAGGGGAATGGTCCCCTCATTTTCTTTCCACTCGCACAACCTAGACAAACTCCATCTTGATGAGCTTGAATATTAGGAATGCCTGAGACCAATTTCTTCAATTTCGATAGACCATCATAGTGTAAATGAGCTAGCCTGTAGTGCAATAACTCGCTCAGATGATTGGCGTTATGAACCAATGCTAGAAGTGGTCCTCCAATGACTCTATAGAGTCCTTCAAATATTGATCCTAATGTGAATGCATCTCTCATAGGTAAATCAACAGGCCAAGTCAAAAAATTTCCTTTGATGAAGGCAACCCTCATCCCTTTATCTTCAAATGTGAGTATCGATAGCATATTCTTCATTAATCCCGGTATATACATAACATCATGTAGCAGAACTGATTCCCTATAATTCAGCTGAAATTTAACGGACCCAAATCCTTTCATGGGATGAGTGGAGTTGTCTCCAAGAATGATCTTCAGCTTAGTCTCCCTCTATACCATATTAGAGAGGACTTCCTTATATCCAAATAAATGATGAGTGGCCCCACTATCAACCAAACAAATATCCTACGAATCTGGTGGAGAAGAACTAGTAAGGGTAGAACTAAGAATGTATTCAAAGTTATTTACATCATTACTTTCATACCTGGGAGCCCTTGACTTCTTTTAAGTAGGATTATCTTCTTCACGATTGCTTTTGGATTCTCTTATTCTTATTTCATATCTTCTAACACAGTTATTCCTTTCCATTGTTTTTTCTTCTTTTGTTATTGTTGTTGATTTTGGTGTTGTAACATGGCCTCTTTCTCTTCTCAGAGCAGTCTCGAACATAATGACCTTTCTTGTGGCAATTGAAACATTCAATATGAGATAATGATTTTTCATTCCTTCCTTTTGAATTTTTTGAAGGAGGTTTCCTTTATGGGCCTCCTTTTGCCTTCTTTCTTATCATGAGTGATATATGCAACAGGATCTCCCTCTTCATGCTTTTGAATCCTTCCTCTTTCTATCATCCTCAACTCTTCTTGAGTAAGCTTCCCAAAAATTTCATCAAATGACAAAAGGATATTATTGTTGTTGATTGTAATAATGAAGGTTTCCCAAATAGGAAGGAGAACTCTAAGAGTCACAACTACTAGATCCCTGTCAGACACATTTTCTCCAACTCTATGAAATTGATCTCTAAGGCAAGAGATCCTCATAATGTAGGATTGAACAACTTCTCCTTTGTTCATCTTGCTTTCCTTGAGTTGATCTTTCAAGATGATGATCTCATTCAAGTTGTTGATTTCATACATGTCAGCTATCTTGTCATACATCTCCTTAGACTTTCTTAAATTCCCAACATATGCAAGTAAATGATCTTGTAAACCATCAACTATTATTTGTTTTTCTTTGGATTCACCTTTCTTGTACCTGTTCTTGATGGAATCAAAATCGTTTTCAAGAGGCTCAGACATCCTTCCCTAGATGTATTCCAGCACATCATTATTTTCATATATGATCTCCAATCTGACTTTACATGCAGTAAAGTTTGATGCATCACCCAAATTTTCATGCTCCTTGAAGGTAGAGGAAGACATATTGACCTTGACTAGGAAATATTCTTTCTAATAAGGAGGGATTCGATGCTTGTCTTCTTTTGGGCTTGTCCTTCACCTCAACTCTAATACCATGTTAATTTTTCTGATTGTTTTATGTTGTATTAATTACTTTAGCCCAATTTGCTTCTTCATTAACAATGCATCCAATTAATAACAATCTAACCAATCATAAACTATAACTGAAGATAGGAAAATATATGCAATGACAAAGAAGACAAAAGTACAACAATAAGAGACAGTAGATTGGTCCAAGACCAAGGAAAAACCCCACAAGGGGGAAACCCTTTCAAATCTGTTTCATAGATAATCATAAAAAGTTTTCAATAGAGAATACAATGAGCCCAATACATATATTTGCAACAGAGATTTACAAAACAGATAAACAGATCTATAGATATACATATCTATAGATCTATATATCAGTAAAGAGAAACCCATATATACCAAATCAATGAAACCAACTAAATCCAACTATAAAACCCAAAGTCAAAATCCTGGAAGCTCTCAAGAAAACCTACTGTGTGCATCTGAAACTCTCTGGACACTCTCTCGAACACTGTGTGAGGGAAATAGTGACTTCTCGGACACTCTCAGGAAGACCATGTGCATGCATTTGGGGTCAAACTCACCTAGATCTTCTCCAAACCCTTTAATGCTCTCTTATAGTTACTATGTGTGTGTCTGGGATTGCCTAGACACTCTCAGTACCACCTCATGTGAGTGTCCGGGGACCGACACCTTGAAAGGAATATAATGAAAAATCAATCTGGTCATCCTGGTTTTGGGATCCAGGGGAAAATCTCTTTGTATATGTGTTTTATGTGTTATTCTCTCGCCTTTTTTATTTTCTGGTTTAGGATTTGTATGCAGGTAATTTTTGTATGGGTTTAAAACCTACATTTGGTATCAGACTTGTTTTGGCTTCAAGGGGATGCCTTTGTTGCTAAGGGGTTTCGCTCGGGCCTCTGGTAGACCCTGTTCAGTGAGAGACCTGCAGGATCGATTTTGGTGGTGAAAGAAGATGGCGAGCAGTGGAAAGATAGAGATCGAGAAATTTAATGGTCAGATTTTTTAGTTGTGGAAACTTAAGATGGAGGATCTATTGGTGGATAAACATCAGTGGATCATGGTAAATCCAAGTACTAAACCGACATGAGTGTCTGGTGAAGAATGAAAGAAGTTGGATCGGAAAGCAAAGAGCAAAATATGAATGTGTGTCTCAGATTTAGTATTGTTGAATGTATCAGGGGAAGCTATGGCTAAGGCTTTGTGGGACAAGTTAGGGACTTTGTACCAATCTAAGTCTCTGGTGAATAAACTGTTCCTAAATAAAAATATGTATAACCTGAGGATGAAAGATGGGGACTCGGTGACAGAGCATCTAAACACATTTAATATTGTGGTAATTCAGTTAGTATCTGTTGATACTAAACTTTCAGATGAAGATAAGCACATCAATTTGTTGTGTTCTCTACCAAATTTGTGGGATAGTCTGGTTATTGCAATAGGTAGCAATGCAAATGCCTTGCAATTTGATGAAATAGTCTCATCCTTGCTGACGGAGGAGATGACATGGAAAAATATGGAGAGCCAGAATGGTGATGCCTTGTTTGTATGAGGACGGTCCCAGAACAGAAATAAAAATAAGTCATCAAGTGGGAGATCTAAATCTCCAGGAAAACCTGTAAAGGTGGTTTTCCGGAAATGCGGAAAGGAAGGGCACTACAAAAGGGACTGTAAATATAAAGCTCCTGACACAGGAAAGGGATCTGATGATGCTCCTTCTGCAGAGGTGAAAACCACCTCAGATGAAGGTGGGGATGTGTATTTGGCTTCTTCAAGTACACAAGTAGATCATGAGGAAAGGTTGATTGACTCAGGTGCATCCTTTCACTTCACTCCCCATAGAGAGTGGTTCTGCGAGTATGAGAAATACGATGGTGGTGATGTATTCTTAGGGGATGATAGGAAGGCTAGAATCATTAGTCACAGAAAAGTAAAGTTGAAGTTGCAAGGTGGAAGGGTTAGAACACTTCCGGGTGTTCTGCATATTCCTACATTGGCCAGAAATCTGATTTCTGTAAGAAAGCTGGATGATGCAGGTGTAAAAATAGTGTTCGAGAAGGACACCTAGAAGATGGTTCGAGGAGCCCTAGTATTGATGCGGGGAGTTCAGATTGGAACTCTGTACAAGCTGCAAGGTAGAACTATTGTTGATGGGTGCAACAATTCTGTGGTTCCCAAAATTGGAGCAGAAAATCTAGTGGTCTCTGGAGAGAAGACCATGTTGTGGCATCAAAGGCTTGGAAATATTGGATAGAAGGGCCTTCGAATACTTCATCGTAAAGGTATGGTAGAAGGTATGAGTAATAGCTCTCTAGATTTTAATTTTTGTGAAAATTGTGTATATGGGAAGCAGAATCGGGTGAGTTTCCCCTTTGGTGGTAACAGGGCGAAACAAATATGAGAGCTTGTGCACAGTGTTGTGTTTGGACCTATGAAGATTCCATCACTGGGTAAGTTTGTGTACTATGTATCATTTATAGATGATTTCTCAAGGAATACATGGATATATTTCCTTACGAAGAAATCTGAAGTCTTTGACTGGTTTAAATAATTTAAGGCTCTGGTGGAAAACCAAACAGAGAAGAAGATAAAGGTGTTGAGGTCAGATAATGGTGGAGAGTTTTGCAACAAGGAATTTGAAGAATTCTGTAAGAATTGTGGTATGGCACAGCAAAATACTACTCCATACACACCTGAGATAAATGGAGTTGCAGAAAGAATGAACAATACATTGATGGAAAGGGCAAGAAACATGCTCAGTGGTGTCGGGTTAGGATAGGAATTCTAGGCAAAGGCGATGGAGATTGCATGTTACCTAGTCAGTAGATCACCTTCATCAACGTTGGAGGATAAGACTCCACAAGAGGTATGGACAGGTAAGAAACCCTCTCTTTCACATCTGAGGGTATTTGGATGTGATGCATATGTACATGTTCCAAAGGAGAAAAGAACCAAGTTAGATAGTAAATTTGAAAAGTGCATCTTTATTGGGTATAAGGATGGTTTAAAGGATTATAAGCTTTAGAACCCAGTAACAAGGAAGGTTGTGTACAGCTGAGATGTGGTGTTTAGAGAGGTGAAATATGTTATTAAACATGAAGTCCAACCAAAGGAACCTGAGAAAATAGAGTTTGAGTTTAAGGAGGAAGAATCAGACTCTACAGCAAAGGAGGAATCAGAATATGAAGAGCCACAAACTCTGAGTGTGAGAAGATCTATTCGAGAAAGAAGGCAGCCAGAAAGGTATAGTCCATCTACTTTGTGTTCAAATTTTGATTTATCTATTACTGATGATGATCCCAGAACTATGAAGGAAGAAGTAGATTCAAAGGATGCCAAACTCCGGAAAGAGGCCATGGTTGATGAAATGGCATCTTTGGAAAAAAATGAGGCTTGGGATCTGGTGGAGTTGTTAGCTGGAATGAAACCCATTGGCAGCAAATGGGTGTTCAAGAAGAAGATAAATGCAGAAGGAAATGTGGAGAAATACAAAGCTCGGTTGGTAGCAAAAGGTTATTCCCAAGTGCTGGGAATTGATTTTGGTGATTTTTTTTCTCATGTTGCCAAGGTAGCTTCTATTAGATTACTTTTATCTATTTCTACCGCTTTTGATTTTGAGGTAGAACAGATGGATGTGAAGACAACATTTCTTCACGAGGATCTGGAATAGGGATTCTACATGAAGAAACCTGAAGGTTTTGCGATGAAGGGTAAGAAAGAATTGGTATGCAAGTCAAAGAAGTCTCTGTATGGGTTAAAACAGTCACCAAGGATGTGGTATCCAAAATTTGATACATTTATACGGGGACTTGGCTTCACGAGAAGCAAAGAAGATCACTGTGTGTATTTTAAATTAATTGGTGACCATGTTATTAATCTACTCTTGTATGTGGATGATATGTTGTTAGTTGGAAATGACAAAGAAATTATTCAGGATTTGAAGACCCAATTGTCCTCCAAATTCAACATGAAAGATCTTGGTGATGCAAACTGTATTTTGGGCATGGAAATTAAAATGGATCGGGCAAAGAGGAAGCTCTCTTTAAACCAAAACAAGTATGTCGAGACAATACTGCAGAGGTTTAATATGCAGGATAGTAAACTGGTGAAGGTTCCTATTCTTGTAGGTGTAAAGTTATATGTTGAACAGTGTCCCAAGACACAAGAAGAGGAAGAGGACATGTCCCGTGTTCCATATGCAAGTGTAGTCGGTAGCTTGATGTGTGCAATTGTTTGTACTAGACCAAACATTGCACATGCAGTGGGAGTATTGAGCAGGTTTATGTAAAAACCAGGGAAGGAGCACTGGACAGTAATGAAGCGGGTTTTTGGGTATTTGTGTGGCACTAGTGATTATGGTTTGTGCTACCAAGGAAGACTAGGATTGGACAGAGTGTTGGATATTCGTGGCTTTGTTGATGCAGACTGGGCTGGAGATCTGGATCAGATAAGATCTACAAGTAGGTATGTGTTTAACCTATTTGGAGGTGCAGTCAGTTGGATGAGTAAGAAACAATATGTAGTGGCACTATCAACTACAGAGGGAGAATACATGGCAGCCACTCATGCAAGCAAGGAAGCATTTGGTTGCAGAGCTTGCGTTCAAGTATGGGGTCAGTACAGGGAGCTACAAGGATAGACTGTGATAGCCAAAGTACAATTTTATTAGCAAAGAACCCTACTTACCATTCAAAGACAAAGCACATTTATGTTCAGTATCACTTTGTGAGGGATATGATAGAAGACAAAAAGGTGTTTTTGGTAAAGGCTAACACTTTGAAGAATACTCCAGATGCATTGACAAAATCTGTAATCTTCGAGAAGTTCTCTTGGTGTAGAGAAACAATGGGCATTTCAGGTTTGGATAAATGACTAAGCTCTCCTGTGGCCCCATGTGGAAATAAAACAACAAGTGCGAGAATATTGGGTTGTGTTATATTCTTTCCACGACTAGCCCACCTAGTCAACTGGAGGGTTAGAGGGGGGGCAGAGCCCCCCCTTTATTGTGTCAACTGCGTAGCAGGGGGGCCACAGGGGGGGCGGAATCCCCCCTTGTATGGGGGGTTTGAGGGGGGTGGTTAGCTCCCCTCTATGGGGTCCAGGGCAGCACCCCAGGAAATTTTTTTTTTTTTGGACCCTATATTAGGTTGGGCGGACCTACCTATGGTTTTTTGCATGTTCTTCGCACATGGTTTTGGACGTGATGGTTTTCAGTCCATGGTATTGGATGCTTCGGCATGTATAAATATGTATTATAACATTGAAAGGAATATAATGAAAAATCAATCTGGTAGCCTCGGTTTTGGAATCCAGGGGACAAATTCTGTGTATATGTTTTTTATGTGTTATGCTCTCACCTTTGTTTATTTTCTGTTTTAGAATTCGTATGTAGGTAATTTTTGTACAGGGTTAAAACCTACAAAAACTAGTTTTCTATTTTTTCCCTCCAAAATTCGTAACTCTTATTTTATTATTTTTCCTTAGGAGGCCACTTTTAAGATGAAATTTCCTCTAATGAGCATCCTTTGCCCAGAAAAGTTCCTATGGATCAAGTTACATAGCATCACAAATAATTTTGAAAAATACATTAGAGACGCATTTGTTTATCATCTTTGAAGAAACTATTTTTGGCTACCATAATCCTTAATAGAAGTGTCTTTCTCCCTCCCTATAACTCAGCTTTCCACCACGAAACAAGGAAAGCATTGATGAAACAACTTGCTTCGTGGGAAGAATTCCATTGTTGTTAGGAGTATCCATTGAAATGATTTGTTGAAGCAACATCTTAGCAAAGTTAGGTGGCACAAAGGAAAGTGATTTTGAAATGGCACTCCTTATTCCTCCTGTAGCTATGCTTGATGCATTTAAGACCTACTCAAAGACTTTAGTCCAATGCACATTTTGATTATAATTTATATCTTTTCCAGTAAGCATACTTAACTTTTTATCTATACTCTTGTCCCCCATGTTTTCATCTTCCATTATCGGGGTAGATGATCCACTCAAAAATCTCTATTTAGGTTCCATTAATTCCCTGCAAAATCCCATGTTAATTTATTCCATCTCCAGCTAAGGAAATCCACTTAAAGGATTTGTTTATGTTTCAACAAAACCCTCAACAATGCAATTGTTGACCTCTTTTGGTCCATGCTTTATTATAACATAAGTGGTCTCTTATTTCTACCTTATAAAATCTCCAACTGCTAAATATTGTTTGGCATCCAAACCTTAGCTCCCTATCAAGCTGCATCAATAACCTTAAGTTTTCGAATTTGCTCTTTCTCCTTAAAACCAATCAAATTTTGTTAGTAAAAGTTGTATGGTAAGAACCATGAATAATTAGTGGTGATTCCCTATTGTTGCAACCTAAACATCTTCTCTAGAAAAGGGTCAGAATGAAAGAAAAAATACAAGTGCATGCCTAAAGAAAGGCCTAATAATAATAGTTCTAGGTCCTTCCATCTTTATACTTTTCCCAATTTCCAAAGTAAAAAATATTCTTCATATGCTTTTTGGAATCAACTCTGATCTACCGCCAATTAAAATCAAAATGTGCTCAACTGCATCTATGCCATGGTGTCAAGCCTTTGGGGCAACATCTGAAATCATAAGTTGATTTGATGTGTGGCCAGTTGAATTTTCATATACATATTAGAGATGATGATCTGCTCAATTCTTGTTGATCTATTAGTATCAACTTTCCTCTAGGAAAAACATTTGATAATGGAAATCTTTCTAGTCGATTGCAACCTCGCCCAAACCCTAGACAAATAAAGACATGAATAAGTATAAGGTGAATGTGTACTATATGTTTTTTTGTTTACTTCCCAAATTAAAGCACTTGCATTGAAAGATAATGAACAAAACCTTGATAGAAAGAAGAACTTATTGTGACCATAGATCATTTATGAATAGAATTTGGGGATGATTAGGACATTTTGAAGATTATTTCTAAGAGATGCAATGGGAATATCCATGAAGACTTGAAAAAGCGAGGGGGGGGGGGAATTTTGAATGTACAGTATGAAAATTCTAGGGAGGTGTTGTATCCTCTACAACATATTTAAACAGGGATCCATACAATAATCTTGGACTAAATAAGCCCCCCTCACACAAAATATGGACTATATTACTAAAGAAATTATAAGAAACCATGGTAATAGAAGTGCACTACCCTCACCATCAAGCATACAGATAATTCATGAAATTTATAGCATATCAGACATTTCAAATCATCTAAATTGATGATCAGCAAAGCATATCAAACATCCATGCACAGTCATGCAATCAAATAAGGATGGTATATCCTCGTGGCTTAAGAAACTCATACTTACCATAGACATACAAGTTATTTGATAATCAAGCAGACATTATTTCATAATCATTATAGGGGTATTAGTTATTCATGGAGCAATACATACATACATACACACATACATACATACATACGTATATATCTATATATATATATATATATATACATATATATATATATATATGAGAAGAGAGAGAGAGAGAGAGAGAGAGAGAGAGAGAGAGAGAGAGAGAGGAGAGGAGAAAACACTTATCTAAATAGCTTATATGGTTGGCTACTAAAGAAGGGACTTCCACTCTCCCCCCAATCGTAGGCCAGCTACACTACAACCTTTCTTACATTTGAACCCCCTCGAGCTTGATCCAAGGATCAAGGGAAAAAAAAATTCACAAGGAAGGGATTCACACCAAGGGATTGAATATGATTTCAGGAGATCTACTTAACTACGAGAGCACAGTGGCCCATTCACCCACTGAAGTTCACACACGTATCACGGATTCAGATAAAAATATCACTGGTTATAAATCATAGACACATGAATGATTCACTAGGCCACGGGGAACTAACTTCCACTTCAACAACAAAGCATTATGAATAGGAGAATATGAATTAGCCCAGGTTGATCACTTTTGTTGTTCCTATGTGATAGTAGTAGGTCAGCTACCATTGCTAGAGCATCTAAAATAGTTGTTTTGGAGGTTTTTTATTTTAATTTTGGAAGACCAATGAATGAAGACAGATGTAGAATTGAAGTAATTAATCCATTGGGTTATATTAATACTTCAGCAAAGGGCTGCTATAAAGCATTACACAGTGATATAGATCAAAGAAGACAGCAAAAAATATGATTATCACAGTTTCCAGACTGTAAAACAGAACAATCATAAGTTGGAAAACCTTTTGAACTACGTTCAAAAGATTCAATGCAGTATACTTAAGCTTACACAAGATGTTGATGATTTATTGATTAGAGGGGATTAGCTACACAAACAGTTGAATTAATCCAATCTCTTGCATTAATCCAATCTCTTAATAGATGATCACTTCATGAGCTTATAGGAATCAATTGAAACTCTAATTGTTCCTATCTAGATATCTCTATAATTCATAAGCATATGAAGAAAAACACAATGATTGATAACTGGAAAAACTTACACGATAACACAAAACTATGTAAAACCAGATTCAGAATCCTCTGCTTTGTATTAAGGTTCCAAAAAGACTGAGTACATCAAGTGTCTACAAAATCTTCCTTCAAAGGTGGCTTCCAGGTTCAAAGTAGGACTAACAGTCAAGACTTTACAAGCAATGAACTATGAATCTTGAACTATGAACCCATAACATCTCGAAAAGAGAGTTATTTATACAAAAACTAAAAATATCTTAAAATTGTTTAAGATTTATTCAAGGAAAGGAAAATATCTTCATGCAAGAAGATAGGGGCAGTTGTTTGAAATTCTTCTTGTTTTCCCCTTGATTCAGGTTATGCTGGCTTTGTTTGTCTGATATTTTTCCCTTTATGCTGATTGATTGTCGGTATCCTTCACGCTGGGATATTGCTTCATTTAACCTTTTTACCTGATACTGCTTTAAACTCTATTTAATATGCTTTGACCAAGCTGAGTGACCTTTGCTGTGCTCCTTTTTACCTTTACTGCACTTGAGGTTTTTACTGTGTTTTTCACAGTAAATCGCTCATATTTGTCTTCAAACTATTATGCGGTATTTTTTGTTTGTGAACCTGGAACAATAGTCTTTACCTACAAAAACACAGAAATCATTAAGAAAAACAAGGTAACAGAGGAGGTCTTCATAGCTTTACTGAGATTTTAAGGATATCAAAAGGATTCTAGGGCATATTCAGAAGGCAAAATGATGGTTTTTTTGGCCGCAGAGGCTTATGCAGGCTTCACTGTGAAAACAGGCAAAACAAAGGAAAAATGGTCATTTTGGCGTTTAGACAGGAAAAACAGTTTTCCTCCAAAATATGGTGCGATAGTGAACAGTAACCATTTGTCACTTTCCGGAAGGCAGGTTTCATCACACCTCTTATAAGGCATGGGCGATTTTGGGGAGGAGTCACCCGAAATAACCAGAGCCTGACACGTAGCAATGGACGACGGTGGAAAAACCGCTTTTCGGGTGGGTAATGCTCGTACAGAGAGCTAACCCGAAATTGTCGAGGGTCGTTGGATCTAAAGGCTTTAGATCGGATGGAGGTGGAGTGAATAATGAGTATGGAAGGTACGAATGATTAAAAATGGCAGAAATGGCTTAATTATGGCTTAAAACCGAGTTTAACGGAGTTTAATGGTTAAATGGAGGCTTAAGCTAATTCTTTGTTTTAAATCGTAAAAACGATTTTACAAAGAAAGCTTTTTCTAAACCACATATGGCGGATTTGAAATTTTATTAACTCGGGTGGATGATGGCATCAGGTCCCGGTTAATATCGCATATCGCAATCGAAGTTAGGCGGGGGGTAAGCCCATCGTAAAGGAATGTGATAAGGGCCGGAGGCAATATGGCAGTAAATTGTAATATATATTTGTTCGGGTCCAGGCTCCCATCGGATATCGGAAATCGTAGTGGCGGGGGGTATATACGTCGGGCGGGATCTGCGATGAGGGCGGATGCGATATGGCGATAGACTATGATATATATTGCGTCAGGTCTGTATCCCCATCGCAATCGGAAATCGCAACTAGTGGAGGTTTATTTCTTTAGCGGGACTATGATGGAGGGGCGGATGCGAAATGGTATTAAACTATGCCATATATCACATTCGGTCCAGATCATTCATTGCATATCGCAATGCGGGGGGTGTATGCGTGTTAAAAAACTTATGATCCCGTCGATGCGATATTTTGTAAAATACATAGTTTTTATAACAAAACTAAGGGTTTTCAGGATATTTAATAAAGGAGTTAATATATATGGGAAAGGGAAAATTTTATGCTCTTAACCTACAAGATGATACCAGAATACCAAATATGCGAAGAAATATACCCAGAACATAGAACAATGAGAAATAACAACAAATATTTTATTATTCAGAAAGCAATGTTCACTTGCCTCTTCGAGGGGGCAACCTCCAATCGAGCTGAGCTCAATTACAAAATAAGACACGATGCTCCTCAAGGGGAGTCTCTATCCTTTATATAGGATTCATACATGCAATACCATGGGGAAATACCATGGTTCTTATTAATACCATCTATCTAATACCATGGCCCATTTGCAACTAATTGTGGTCCCTTCATTAATTGCTGGTCAACCACTTACAATTATTAATATGGGCTTTATTAACTCTTTACTTAACTATAACTATGACTCAATCCTATTACATAAATAAGGGGGTTAGGGTTGGACCCTAACATGCCCTCCCCCATAAGAATAGCCTTGTCCTCAATGCTGAAGCTGCAGAAACTGCTGAAGGATAGTGGCTAGTTCCTAGGTTGCATCTTCTGGAGAGGTGTTTTTCCACTTGACGAGGACTTCCTTGATCATGCAGCCTCGTAGGTGCCGTTCTCGTGTCTCAAGAACCGGTTCAGGTTGGAGCCAGATTGACCCTTCTTCATCCACTTCAAGTAGACTAGTTTGAATTCGGAAATTGTTCACAATCACTTTCTTGAGGCATGAAACATGGAAGACTGGATGGATTTTTGTAGTGGGTGGCAAAGCTAGCTTGTAGGCGACTTCTCCAATGCACTGAGTACTTGATATGGTCCGTAGAATTGTGGAGATAATTTCTGACAACCCTTTTCTTTGAGTGATGTTTGCTTATATGGTTGCAGCCTTAAAAATACATGATCCCCTTCTTGAAATTGGCATTCTGAGCGATGTTGATCTACCTATTGCTTCATGCAATTTTGGGCTTGATGAAGATTCTCTCTAAGGTGGGCCAGCATGGTTGTGCGGTTCTGTAGGAGTTGATCCATTGCTTTTACCTTCGAGCATCCCTTGATATGGATTCATTTTGGTGGTGGCATGATATTTGGTGTTATACCAACATTCGGCTAGAGGTAATGCACCCAAATATGTTCCTTTTCTGAAGTGAAACACCTAAGGTAGGTCTCCAGACATTTGTTGACTGCTTCAGTTTGACCATCAATTTGTGGATGATAGGAAGTACTGAGTTGTAGTTGGGTACCTTGTAGCCGGAAGAGTTCCTACCAAAAGTTACTGGTGAAGGTCAAGTCACGATTAGACACAATGGAAGTGGGCATGCCATGCAATTTGAAGATCTGATCCATGAAAGATTGTGCGACCAAAGTCGGTGTAAAAGGGTTGGGTAGGGCACAAAAATAAGCATACTTAGAAATTCTGTCCACAACCACAATGATGATTGACTTGTTTTTTACTTCGGAAGACCTGTAATGAAATCCATAGAAACCTTAGTCTAGATTGAGGTCGGGATGGGCAATGGCTGTAATGTGCCTGGGGATTTGATTGTTTCTCCTTTGTGGCACTGACAGATCAGCTACAAAAGTAAGAATGTCCTTTTTCATGCTTGTCCAAAAAAATGATCTTCGAGTGTGAGCATACGTCTTCTGAAAGCCTGAATGTCCTGTAGTGGGAGATGAGTGCAACTCCACCAAAATGCGGCCTTTGAGGGTGGATGTTGGTGATATTACGACTCTATCCTTGTAGCGAAGAATCTCATCCTACCACGAGTATCCTGCTGTGGACTTTGGATCCGCCTGCAATTGAATAATGAGTTGGGAGATCCAGGGATGTGAAAACCATTCCTTGCGAGCCTCTTCAATCCATTCTGGAATGGGAAAGGAAATTGCGAGCAGGGTACTTTCCTCCTCAAATTGGCGTGATAACGCATCTGCAACAATATTTTCATGCCCTTTCTTGTAAATTATCTCATAATCAAATCCCAGCATTTTGGCGAGCCATTTATTTTGTTCTGGTGAGGATAGGTGTTGCTCCAAAAAATATTTAAGGCTTCGATGGTTTGTGTGGATTTAGAAACGTCACCCAATAAGTATGGTCGCCAAGTATCTACTGCATGTAATATGGCCATCATCTCCTTCTCATAGGTAGATTGTCCCAGATTCTTCCCACTTAGTTGTTGGCTCGTGAAGGCCAAGGGTCGACCTTCATGCATTAAGACCGCCCCAATACCCATACCAGAAGCATCACATTCAATCACAAAAGATTTGGTGAAGTCAGGTAGCGCTAATACTGGAATGGAACACATGGCATGTTTGAGAGCTATAAAGGCCTGTTGTGCTTCATCATTCCAGAGGAATGAATTTTACTTGAGGAGTTGAGTGAGGGGCCTAGCAATGCAACCATAATTGTGGACAAATTTGTGATAGTAGCCTGTGAGACCCAAAATCCCTCTCAAGCTCTTCAAGGTATTTGGTTGAGGCCAATCCTGCATTGCCTAGATCTTTTTGGGGTCCACCCTGACACCATCGCGCCCCATAATGTGGCCCAAATACTCAACTTCTTCCATGCCAAAAGAGAACTTGGACATCTTGACAAATAATTTATGCTTGCGGAGCAGTTGCAAGAGCAGATCTACATGCTGAAGATGTGTGGCCCAGGTGCGACTGTAGATGAGGATGTCATCAAAGAAAAAAAGGACAAATTTTCTAAGATATGGTTTGAGCAGGTGGTTCATAAGGCTCTGAAAAGTGGATGGGGAATTACAAAGACCAAATGGCATGACCAGGAACTCATAATGGCCTTCATGAGTTCATAAAGTAGTCTTTGGAATGTCTACTTCTTTCATGCGAATTTGGTGATAGCCCGAGCGAAGGTCCATCTTAGTAAAGAATTGAACCCCATTTAGTTCATCCAGCAAATCATCGACAACCGGGATGGGAAATTTATCTTTGACCATCAACTTATTGAGGGCCCTGAAGTCTGGACACATATGCCATTCCCCATCTTTCTTGAGCACCATGACCACCGGCGATGAATAAGGACTAATGTTGGGACGAATGACGCCTGCTTCCAAGAGTTCCTTGATGATTTTTTCAATTTCATTCTTTTGGGCGAACGGATATTTATATGGGCGCACATTTGGTGGTTGGCCCCATGAGACCAAATAATGCTATGATCATGTTCCCCTCTCGAGGGTGGAAGCTCATGAGGCTTGTCAAAGACTGGCAGACGGTTGTTTAAGATCTGTTGCATCTTAGGATGAATATGAAGAAAATTGGGTTCGAAGGCCTAGATGGCATTAAATTGGGCTATAACTCCATGGTGGCCCTCTTTTTAATAATTTTTCCATCGTATGTGAGCTGGTGATAGAGGGATCTTCCACCTGGAGTCTGCGGAGGGTATGTGTGTGGTTGTTCTGCTTAAAGCTCATATATATCTCCTGGAAATCCATTGTGATTGGGCCAAGTGTGCAAAGCCATTCAGCACCTAGGACAATGTCACACCCTCCCATGTGTATGGAAAACATGTGGGTCTTTAACTGATAATCCCACATTTGCAGTTTGACATTTTCACAGCGGCCTTCACATTTCATTGTCCCCCCATCAGCAATTTGGACCTAGAAGTTAGAAACTTCTCGGACAAAACAATGCACTACTTCCGCAACTCTTTAATGGATAAAGTTATGTGTACTACCACTATCAATCAAGATGACTATCGGGTGATGCTTAAGAAAACCTCTGATTTTGAGAGTTTGGGGAGAAGAAATCCCTGCCAAAGCATGCAGCGAGATAACCGGTTCTTCATATACATTGTCCCGCTGGTTGTCCTCTTCTTCCTCCTCTGGTTCCTCAAGTGGTGGAGCTTCCTCCGATGAACTGTGATCAGTAGCATCAATTTGAAAGAATTTGGGCTCCTTGCATTTATGCCCGGGGGAGTATTTCTCATCACAGTAGTAACACAATCCTTGCTTTCTTCTTTCCACCATTTCTGCTGGTGACACCTTTTGAACCTTGAGTTTTTGGGTAGTGCTTTGAGCCTGGGTGGGGCGACCCTTGGCTATGAAATTTGGGTGATTGGATTGGGCCGCTAACGCACGTTCTACCTCACGAGCTATCATGCAAGCATGCAGCCATGAGATAGGGTGTTTCGAACGTGGGCTTGTATGTCTTCTTTGAGACCACTAACAAAACATTCCAAGTAGAACTCATCGTGTAGACCTCTTGTGCAGAAAGCTAAGGCTTCAAAGGCTGTAATATATTCGTTCATTGTTCCTGTCTGTCGGAGCTTAGTGAAATGACCCAAAAAGTTAGATTCATGGTCAAAGCAATCTGTAAGAGCTTTTTTTAATGTCTGCCAAGTCAAGGGCCTTCCATAGCAACGTTGATGCCACTGCCACCATTGTCATCTTTCATTGTCCAAATACATGCTACCCACACTAAGCTGAGTCGCATCATCCATGATGTGATTCACTGTGAAATATTGCTCCATTTGTGCTATCCATGTGGTCGGGTGAGAGCCATCAAATCTATACATGTCCAGCTTGGGTGGTCACATCTTGGATTTTTGGTGGGTGCCAAAGAGGTGAAGAGACTAGCTAGACTCGCCCTCAATGTTTTCATTGCCAATATATGCCTCCACGTATTCCTCCCTCTTGCCCTTTTAGAGTGTTTCATTTAAGTTCTTCAGCGACAACGGTACTTTGTTCAATGTTGACTCAAGGCTATCGATCCTCTCATTGGCCATAGCTTGAAATCTAGTTTGTACCATGCACCGATCCGATGCACTTGAAATTTGGGGACCGCCCGAAATTTTTGGCACTAGCAATTGAATGGTACCACCTTGCTCAGCTCGTCGACCTGATTCTTATGGGCTAAGTCTCCAATAAGATCGGGGGTTATGGCTTCCAGGTTCAAAGTAGAACTAACAGTCAATACTTTACAAGCAATGAATTATGAATCTTGAACTCTGAACCCCTAACATCTTAAAAAGAGAGTTATTTATACAAAAACTAAAAATATCTTAAAACTGTTTAAGATCTATTCAAGGAAAGGAAAAGATCTTCATGCAAGAAGATAGGGGCAGCTGTTTGAAATGCTCCTTGTTGTCCCTTTATCCAGGTTATGCTGGCTTTGTTTTTCTGATATTTTGCCCTTTATGCTGATTGATTGTTGGTATCATTCAACCTAGCATATTGCTTTATTTAACCTTTTTACCTGATACTGCTTTAAACTCTGTTTAATATGCTTTAACCTGGCTTAGTAACCTTTACTATGCTCCTTTCTACCTTTACTGTGCACTTGAGGTTTTTACTGTGTTTTTCACAGTAAATCACTCATATTTGTCTTCAAACTGCTATGTAGGCTTTTTGTTTGTGAACCTGGAACAACAGTCTTTACTTGCAAAAACACAGAAATCATTAAGAAAAGCAAGGTGACAGAGGAGGTCTTCATGGCTTTGCTAAGCTTTTAAGGATATCAGAAGGAGTCCAGGGCATATTCAGAATGCAAAATGATGGTTTTTTTTCCACAGAGGCTTATGTAGGCTTCACTGTGAAAACAGGCAAAACAAAGGAAAAATGGTCATTTTGGCGTTTAAACGGGAAAAACAGTTTTCCTTTGAAATATGGCGCGATAGTGAAGAGTAACCATTTGTCATTTTGCGGAAAGCGGTTTTCATCGCACCGCTTATAAGGCATGGGCTATTTTGGGGAGGAGTAACCCGAAATAACTAGAGCCTAACACGTAGCAATGGAGGACGGTGGAAAAACCGCTTTTTGGGTGGGTAATGCTCGTACTGAGAGCTAACCAAAAATCGCCAAGGGCCGTTGGATATAAAGGCTTTAGATGGGACGGAGGTGGAGTGAAGGAGTATGGAAGGTACGGATGATTAAAAATGGCAGAAATGGCTTAATTATGGCTTAAAACCGAGTTTAACGGAGTTTAATGGTTAAATGGAGGCTTAAGCTAATTCTTTGTTTTAAATCGTAAAAACGATTTTGCAAAGAAAACTTCTGCAAAACCATATATGGCAGATTTGAAATTTTATTAACTTGGGTGGATGATGGCATCGGGTCCAGGTTAATATCGCATATCGCAATCGGAGTTAGGCGGGGGGTAGGCCCATCGCAAAGGAATGCGATAAGGGCCAGATGCGATATGGCGATAAACTGTAATATACATTTGGTCAGGTTCGGGCTCCCATCAGATATCGAAAATCGCAGTGGCAGGAGGTATATACGTCAGGCGGGATTTGCGATGAGGGCGGATGCGATATGGTGATAGACTATGATATATATTGCGTCAGGTCTATATCCCCATCGCAATCGGAAATCACAACTAGCGGAGGTTTATTGCTTTAGCGGAACTGCAATGGAGGGGCAGATGTGAAATGGTATTAAATTGTGCCATATATCGCGTCGGGTCCAGATCATTCATCGCATATCGCAATGCGGGGGTGTATGCATGTTAAAAGACTTACGATCCTGTCAATGCGATATTTTGTAAAATACATAGCTTTTATAACTAAACTAAGGGTCTTCAGGATATTTAATAAAGGAGTTAATATATATGGGAAAGGGAAAATATTAAGGGTTCAATACATTAGTTAGTGTTAATATGAAAATATGAGTGGAAGGAAAAATATATGCGAAAAGGGGAAATAGTCTAAGTATAATGCCTTTTCATGAATTATTTGCCTCTTGACATATATTCGTTAATACTTAGGCATAAACATATTTTGTGGGTTTTTCAGGTAAAAAGGGATTTTACATGATAAAAGGGACTTTACATGGTATTTTAACTATTCCTAGGTAAAAAGGATTTTTACCATAGGAATAGGGGTTCTTATGAAAAATGAGTGAATATGAATGTATGAAGGTGGGAAGGGAAAATTAGTGAACATAGGGATGAATGAGGATGAATATGAAGTTAATTACTTGATCAAGTAGACCTTCATTTGCCTTGTGTAATTGGATCATGGACACAAAAAAAATGATAAATGTACATTTTGTCCAATCAATAATCAAACTGCTACAACCTTTCTTTACTGACCCTTTTCTTATCCTATCATTTTTTCTTCACTTAATGGGTGTGTTTAAGCTAGCAAACCCTTTTCATTTCTTCTTATTTTACAAAAGAAAACTATCTAAATCTACCCTTATAACCTCCAAGGGCTTAGATTAAACTAATGAGCACCTTATTATTCCCTACCTAACTATTGATCTGCCAAGATTAAATAGTTTGGCCAGATCTTTATTCTCTAGCTATAACATCAAATTTAAAGCATGAAACAGTCAAGATTAAACTATTTGACTGTCATGGGTTGTGGCATTTTAACACAAGCTGCACACAACCATTATTTTGCAAAAAAGGGTAGTGGCATTTAGACTTGCTCACTTTCAAAATTTATTTGTTTTCTTTTCTTTCTAACCTAACATTTTCTTTTTGCTTTGATTTTTTAGAGCTTCTAACCTAGAATTTTGTTTAATATGGACCTCATCATCAAGATTTATTTTTCAACTAACATTTTATTCACTATTGTTATGTCCATATCCTAACTTAACATTTTTTCAAATATTCTATCTTATCAAAACCAAAAAATGCTACAACAACTTCCAACCTTCCAATGTCTAGCATTTTTTTCTTCTTAATGTTGCTTCTCTTGCACCTATGCTCATTTTGCTTCTCCACTCATCGAGTTCTCTTATCCTTCCCTGCGATCTACACTCATGACTCTTGTTTTCAATCCCTCTTCTTTTATTTTTTCCAACCTTCCCTCCTCTCCACGTCATAGAATGTACCACCCAAAATGACAACCCCCATCTCTAGCTCATCATTCTATTCTAACTATCTAGTGGTGGGGTGTGATGTCACACTGGTTTAGCCACTCATTTCTTCGTGTATTGGTGGATGATGGGCTCTGTCACTTTTTTTTTTTTTTTGTTCCAGTCACAATTTAAAATTTGTGTGTATGATAATTAACCCCCAGTGTTCAAACAACCTCATCTTATGTCGATTGCTTTGGGTCATGGTCATTCAAGTAAGTTAAGTTGGTGGGTAGGCTTTAGGCATGGATAGGTGAGAAAGCAAGTTTACCCATAAAACCAATGATCCGTAAGGTTGTTCAACCTTAAATTATGTTAATTAATTAATAATTATTATTATATATCAAATCAGATGTCCAACTAGTTATGATCCTTCCATGTTGGCATTATAGTCACAATCATCATCACAATAAGTAGGGGTAGCACGAGGGTGTTACATCAAATATAAGGGGAGACCTATAGGACCCTTTGATATATCTTAAAGTGAGAAAGGAAACCCAAAGCTAAAGGAATCTAAGGTATAATGGACCTGTCAAATCAAAGGAATAATTGGAACCAAGTCAGGATTGACCCGAGTCAAAAGGACTAGTGTTCAAGTTGGCTTCATAACTCAAGCACCAATTTTTATCTAGGAGCCCTTATTAATGAGTTGACCTAGCCTCAATTTCCAAATCTCTATAAATATCTAGGATTGGTGAAGTGCATTTGATTATGGCCTTGGTGTAGTTGTGTAATCTCAGGCAAGCACATAGAAGTAATTTGAGGCAACCAAGAAGAGGGCCCGAGGAGCAAAGGTGTAATGATGAAGAGAAAGGGTGAATAAGACATCTAAGATGTGACAATAAAAGTAGCAATTGAATTCTGTTTTAACAGGTCGTGGACTGACAAGTTCTTTATATTGGGAAAATTCGCTATTAGGACTGATTCATATCAATGAATAGGAGTGAACTAGTTATTTATTGTTTTTATGAAAATCCCCAAATTTGGTTATAATGAGAAATGGCTAGCACTTTACTCTATTTTAGGATATCTTACGCTCATGTCGCATGGTGCCAAAGTGTAGCACCTAAGGGCTTGTAGCCCTCAAAATATTTCCATATCATCATGTTGACAAAGGGCATGGATTCATGTATTTCTCCTATATTTCATATCTATGGCCCCTGGTCTCAACCTTGATAATGCAGTGTTGAGGTATAATCCCTAAGGGCTTAAACCCTTAGGATATTTCCAGTTGATGTAATAGTCAAAAGGGTACAAATTTGTTCATTTTATAATATCCCAACCTAACAAATCTCCTATTCATAGCCCTGGTCACGTGGGTACTTAAGTATAGCACCTAAGGACCTTTGGCATATCATCTTTTTGGTAAAGCATGATTAATCATATTTTTGATATCTTGATATAAGGTATCCCTTACTTGGATCCCCTGGTTGCAGAGGATCTCGGTTATAGTTTCAATGGCTTAAATCCCTCAGCGTATTTCCATATCAGTGGTTTTGACAAAGACATGTTTTCAAGATTCATTGATATCTCGAGCCATGGTAAGCGGCCAGTATTAGTGGTCAGTCAAAGTATTAATATGCTATAACATTGGAGCTTAGAGCTCTTAGCATATTGGCTCCCATTGTTTTGATGTGTGATGAACATTGAATCCTCTGAAGTCTCGATATCTCGATGTCCCAAGCCCATTATCCAACAACAAGGTTATCTGCAATTGGCAAAATATTTTTCCATCATTCGTACCCAAAAGGTCTCATTCTTATGAGCATGTAGAGTTTTAAAGGATTTCATATTTTTCCCAATAAAAAGCAAAATTTCGTGTTTTGGGACCTCCAATTCCCCCTGTCATGATATTAGTTAAAGAGTGTGCCAACAAGGAAAATTTAGGTTCAACTCTCATCCACCCAATAACATTAATTAATCATTATTCTAATAGGAAAGAACATATACGTGCTATTTTGGCATATGGCATAGTGCTAAGGGCAATATGCAACAAGTTTTAAAATGTTTGGATTGAAGGGAGCTCCAAGGAATGGTAAGCACTTACATAGCACTTGGTTATATGTATAAGAATCGATTTGATAGTTGGATTGAAGGGAGAATCTATATACAAAATATTGTAAAAGAAATGCACTAGTTTTAATATAAACATTATGGTAGACAAGAACTATAGATGAAATAAAGCCCCTGCCTCAAAAATGTCAAATCTTGAAAGGTTGGATTAAAGGGAGCACCAAAATTTTATCAGTGGGTTGAAGGAAGTCCCATATAAGAAAGTATTACAATGATAAAAATGAAGCTTAGGTGAGGAGTTCCAGAAGAGTTTCAAGCAATAAAGTCTGTAGCTTTAGAAGTTTGGATTTGAAGGAAGCAACTGGTTCAAAGAAAAGACTTGATGAGGTGACTCCAAAAATTAAAAGAGAGAAAATATTTAATGAGGTAACTAGAAATAGTCAGAAAAGAAGAATGGACCATAAAAGAAAAGTTTGTAGAGTAGATTTCAGAGGGGATTGGTGTCTCTTATAGGTTGGTGCCTACAAAGAAGCAAAGGAGATTGGTGTCTCCTATAGGTTGGTTCCTATAAAGTAGCAAAGGGGATTTTTGTCTCTTCTAAGTTGGTGCCTACAAATTTGAAAGATTGAGGTGGTTGGTGTCTCCTGTAGGTTGGTGCCTACAAATATTTTGATTGTAGGTTTGTGTCTGGAAAGAGCAATCAATTTAAAGAAGTTTTCTAGTTTTCTCTCTAAAGGGTTTCCATGTATATATTTTGTTTCTTCTTTCACTTATCATATTGATATTTTATGGTGATGGAATGCTTAAATAAGTTAAAATCATGTTCTACTAATTCATCCCCCTGCCCTCTCAATATAATTGTGAATCCAACAATAACCTTAACTAATGTGGTTAGCCCTTAATTTCCATTTTTATACCCTTGCCAAATTTTTCTATAGGCCCAATAATTATATTAGCACTACCATGACTTTAGAAAATCCTCATGATTCTCTCTCAATCTATTTCTAGCCATTTCCCTAGCAAACTCTCATATTTTGGTTGGTTTTGCATTTGCATTACTTCGTGGTGCAATGTTGCTTGCACTATTTTCCCTAATTCTCCACTGTATTTTGATTTATAATTGCTAACTACCATTGCATTCTCAATTGTTTGTAGTCATTGTAGTCATTACTCATGCATTCCAATCTCGATCTACATGAAAGAGACAAATATATGTGTCCAAAACCTACCTTTTGCATTTTGCTTTCTTTTGTATTTATATGTTATATGTACTTGGGATGTAGTGGCTCACCTTCTTACAGTTTTTTCTTCCTTTATATCTCATAGAATTCTATTATTCTTTTACATACTCTAAAATATGGGGAAAACAACGATGGGGTGGTGGTGGTGGAGGTGGAGAGGAGTTCGGCGAGGGTGTGGAATCAATATCTTTATGATTTATTTCTATAGATTTAGCAATGATATGTTAGTGTCACCCTTGAACATAATATTTGTTTTGAACCTTGTCTTTACAATTGGGCTTCAATGTATTGATTTAAGATTTGCGCCATGGTCTTAATTTCACCTTTATAGTCCTAAATATTAGTTACTCTTCCCATATTTATGGAGATATACCTCAATGCCTCTTTCATTGTGGATTGGAATTATCAATTTCTTTTGACCTAAGTCATTGCCCAAGTTCTCATTGTGACATGTTAATGTTAAAGGGAAGTTATAAGTTAATGACCTTGTGTAATTATGTCTCAGTTGTCCTAATTGTCTATGTCATCCATATCTTGTTTTATACTATTTTAGTTATAACATAGTCAAAAACATATTAGCTATAGATCTATTCTATTATTATTCTATTCTTTTGGGAGCATCTTTTTCATACTTTTGGTCTATACTCTGCAAGATGTATAAATGTGGACTTTGTATTCATATACTAAATTTTCTTTTTGGTACTATTTTTGTTTTGTGGGAAACCTCTATCCAAACTAAAATCAAAATCTATTTTGTATGTGCCTTAGGCACATGTATGATGTAAATGATATTTCTATTCAAAATAAAAAGCAATTTTGTTTTTTATGTAACTAATATTTCTACTGGAAATAAAAAATAATTCTCTTTAGAAAAATAGAAATTGTTCTCTCTAATTAAATTAAGAAGCAATGAAAAAATTCAATTATATATTACTCAAAATTATGTAACATCTAAATCCTCAAGCTTTGCATAAGCTTCATACTCATCAAAATGAATAAATGTTATAAATGAAAAAACTATATCTAATGTAAAATGAGATGTGAAAAGTAATTTATCCTTCAAATAAAAAATTGTAAGGCCTATTTTTCATTTTTAAACATAGAATCATTGTTATACATATAATCTACCAAAATAAATAAAAACACATACTTGTTTCTCTTGTTTGATGTAAATCCCTAGTTGTCGTTGCTCTCGGAATCCTCTACTACATGACCAAACCAACCGAATCCACCCTACCTATCTAGGATCAACTTCTCCAGTTCCCAGATCCAGAGAACTTTGAGATCGAAGTCTTTTGGGCTTGTACCCAAAACACCAACAACAATTGCTCAATTTTATAAGTTCCTCGAACCCCAAACTCATCCCTTAGATTTCACTCAAGCTTTACCTCTAATTCTATGTCTTTCTTCATACTTTTTCCTTCTTCTCTCCTCCTCCCTTCTCTTTGTACCCTTCCTTCCCTTCATATCGAGGAGGTACCTTTCTTCCCAAGACACCTCCTCACTGACTTTGCCAAACTCTCAGGTGATCACCGCCTATCACCGCCTTCTGACCTGGCAATCATATTTGATATTTTGTGAATCCAAGCATATAATATCCCCTGCCTTCATTCCCGTTGGCAGTCTACTATCAATGCATTTTTAAAAGAGGGAACTCTTGCATACATGGACGATTATTACAAGGTTGAATCACTCTTAATTGTTGTTCTTATTTACACTACACACCAAGCTAGAAGTATATGACTTGTTTCTATGATTATTTAGTTTAATTAATCACACCTTTAACGTATATGACCTAAATTTTAAATTTTATGCATGTATAAATAAGTAGTTACAAAAATGTTTTTATGCAAATAAATATATACACTAAATCTTTAGTCATTTTTATGTAAATAAATATAAATACTAAACCTTAACTCAAATAACCAAACTAAAACTCTAAGGCATAACTAAAAGTTTTTCTTATAAAGAAAACAATGACTATTCTTTAAAAAAAATCCATATTACAAAAATAATAACTATTAAAATTGTACCAGCTATTATTATTAACTAGACAAGTGAATCAAT